>MIQA02002864.1:0-39164 GCA_001887855.2 Sclerospora graminicola | reverse complement strand
CCTCCACCAGTATTCTCGGATCACAATCAAGTTGGTTTAGTTCTAAAGGACCCAAGCGTGTCCAGAACTCTCACCCCCTGCTCGCAAATTTTCGTATCCGTTCCCTGGGTCACATGTCGAGAAAGTTAAGACGATGATTATGGAACAGTTACAGGGCAAACAATGGAGCCGGGACAAAGTTTGGAACTGGGATAGAACGATGGACTGGTGTAAGGAAGTTGTTTTCAAGGTACGCCGAAAAGTAGCCCGGAAGCGTCGGAAACGAGTGCATCACCTGAAACGGACAATAAGTGAAACTGCGGTAACAAGAAAAAATATGGTATCGGCCATAGCGGAATCACTGCACAAAGAAAAGTCAATACGAAGGGGTGCGCGCCTGCACCGTTTGACATCAGATGTGCGATGGTTATTTAAGAGAGCATCTGTCTGGGAAAGAGATCAGACAGTATCTCAAATACACGCAATATCTGGGCCACCTTTTGCAGCAACTTTGTCAATTCCAGACCGCTTTGCAACAACATGGTCAGGAATATTAAGCCACAGCCATAGCGCAGTCACAGAACAAGACATGTGGAGAGAAGTGCAACGATTCACGACGATACCTACCGCCAGGAAAGTGACTGAATCACAAAATCAAGTGTTACTCGCAGAGATTACCATAGATGATGTCGAATGGGCGATCAAAAGTATCGACAGAAGAAAGGCAGCTGGACAGGACGGCATTGGGAATGACTTTTATAAGGATTTTTCGTCCATTTTAGTGGAGCCCTTAACGCAGATATTCAACGACATTCTAATGGGGGGACAACCGCCTTCGTCCTTTTTGAAAGCAGTGGTCATACCCTTACGAAAGAAGGGAGACTCCAGTAATGCGTTAGACTACCGACCTATTTCCTTGCTAACAACAAGTTATAAACTGTTCGCTAAGATACTGACACGCCGTCTACAGCGATTTTTAGGAAATTTAATTGGAGATACCCAACAGGGCTTTGTCCTAGGGAGACGGATGGACAAAGCGGTAATATTAATGAAGGCTACATTTGAAGCATACAGAGAAAAGAAGAAGGTATCAGCGGCACAAAGCGCAGGAGTGTTGTTCCTAGACTTCAGCAAGGCCTACGACACTGTAGACAGAAGTTACCTTCTCGCAGTACTAGCAATGTTTGGTTTTTCAGCAGAATTTGTTGATCTGATGGATCGCTTACACGCGAAAACAACAGCGGAATTTATCGTGAATAATCAACTTGCAACTCCAATTTCTGTTACCACAGGCATCAGACAGGGGTGCCCATTAGCCCCCCTATTGTTCATCCTTGCTGTCGAGCCTCTGGCACTTGCTTTGAACGCTAGTCCTGGCTTGGTAGGCGTTCAACCTCTGAAGAATGACTCAAATGTTTACCAGCGATTCTCAGCGTTTGTAGATGATTCTACCGTTTTTCTGCAGCATGCGGACCAGATACCAGAAGTATTGAAAGTGGTTAACCGGTTTGGGGATCTTTCAGGTTTAAAAATTCAACCAACCAAAAGTCAGTTTGTTTTTTTAAATTCCCAGTATGTACCAAAAAGGTGGTACGGTTTACCG
The DNA here is from genome assembly GCA_001887855.2 of Sclerospora graminicola. Taxonomy (NCBI): domain Eukaryota; phylum Oomycota; class Peronosporomycetes; order Peronosporales; family Peronosporaceae; genus Sclerospora; species Sclerospora graminicola. The sequence goes on along the minus strand of MIQA02002864.1, from coordinate 37,582 downwards.
GTATTACCGGAAGGGGATACTGTTTGATACTTAGGGTATCAATTTGGATGGGGAGAATTACAATCGGTCAATTGGGCTTTGAGAATAAGATGTATCAAACGAAGACTTGCGACAGCAACCCAATGTGGGACATCATTTATGGATCGCGTACAACTATTTAATGTGATCGCTATCCCTTCGTTACAATTCACAGCAAGGATGTTCGATCCACCGGCGGAGATCCTACAGGAAGTTGTCAATATCCATAAGGCATTTTTTTGGAGTAAAACAACAGCGAGTGAAAAGGGACGACACAAAATGTCGCCAGCACTACTATTTACGCCACATGCAGCAAGCGGAGTTGGCTTAATTTCGATTCCTGTTGCACTTAGGATCCAGAGACTAAAACTAGCGTGTCAATGGCTTCTAGCAGCGAAGGACCACTATCAGTCAGCCTGGCTGAGCCTGGAGGGAATCGGATCACCACCACAATCAGGGCAACGCCTAACACCTGTCAAAGGATATAAAGAGTGCAACTCATGTGGAGCAGTTGATACTGGAGCAGGGCGTAGTTTGCGACGGGAAGTGATGGAATGGATGGGCCCCCGTTACCCAGAGCAGTTAAGTATCAAAACCTACACATTAGTAGTGTTACCTCAAGTTGTCAGTAAGATGGAGGATTCGATCGACAACAAAGGGATCAGACTCATGCATGGATAGAAGTTCATTATTTAATTGGACATTGACGCTCACCCCTATCACACAGAGTTGCCGAACCATTCAGCATCCTTTTGGGGAACATACAGCTGGGCCATGAACCCATGGATTCGAGATGGACGTGCACTGGAACTGACAGCGACGAAATATGATCGGATCCCTCAACTTTCGATACGCGATTTACTTATTCAGCGACTAACTAAAACTACGTTTATGTGGCAGGTAATCGGAGTCAACAGGAAGTCTCACACCCGAGCTAAAGTAGGACGGTGGCTCTGTGCGGTGATAATTGCGTCACCTAGAGTTCCTGTAGGCCACTATTTGGGAGAGTTTCCACCCCTGCAGATATGCAGTGGACCAGCGACACTCAAGGCCTTACGTTGGAAACTAACATCCACAGGGTATGTCACAGGTTACAACAACCAGCAGGAGGCATGTGCGACAGCGAAATAGCAATCGGATGGGATCCTGTGGAAGATAGTTAGCAGTACCCTGAATGACCAGGACAATGAGCATGCTCCATTGGACAGCACAATTGCTTTCCATTCGCATCCGGAGATACACCTGATTGGGTGGCCGTCGGATGAAACGACTCCAGTAAATCGCATATGGGCGAAGTTTCGTAAGTCGTTTCGGCGATTATATTTCAACGGAGTAGCCCCACAATTGAAACCTCTTCTTCAGAAGTGGCAGATGAAATGTTCTGAGAATGAATGGTGGAAGCAACTACAAGACGTTGAGCCGACCAAGGTATGGGAACACACGAATATCCTTACTCATTATCAAGTATGGGTTCAATTTCGTGTAACCACTATGCAGCTTAACACTTTTTACGAACGGGAGGATGGAGATTATGGATGTGCGCTAGACAGGGGATGCAGTGGCCGTAAGACCGGAATCTTTCATATATTATGGGAATGTAGGCGAGCACAGGACTTCTGGAAACGATTAATGTGTCACTGGAGTGGAAGCGACCAATCATTTCTAGCTCTTCAACAATTCCAAGGAGCAATAGTGACGAAACAAGCGCCACCGATTGGTATGCCAGTTAAACAGGCAATGATGAAAAAACATGGCTGGTACAGTGAAGACTATCACGATGTGTTCGACCGACTTTGGAGTGGTTTATGCGGCATTGCGACTTCTTGGATGTGGCAATTACGCAACCAAGCGATATTTCAAGGTACCGTGAAGACTGCAAGTGACCACCTAGAATTTATTTGGAGACAATGTCAAGCTCAACTGGAAGCGGTTGCAGACTATGAATCCAGAATTCCAGAAACACGCGAGGACGGGATCCGACTGAAGATCAGTGTAAAGTGCTTATTCGACCTAACCCCAGCACCGGATCAAGAAGCCCTCAGCCCCAGACAAGACCGAGCAAGTCAGGACTGTCCCACTAGCTGTGCCATGTTAGCTGAGCCTAAGTTACATACTAGACTTCATATGTTCATAGTAGCTAATAGTTAACACTAATTAGACTACCTTTTTTTTACTTCACCGAAGGTGAAAGCGTGGGCTGATACCATGCAACAACTATTTGAGCAAGTGTATGTTAAGGCTAATGGAACAGCATCAAAGTTGTCCCCTAGTGCGAAACGCTTGCCATAACTAAAAAAAGGAGAAAGTGACTGTCTCTTTTTTTTATGATCAATAAATATTTATATTTATTTCTTATGAAAATATATAAACAATTTTAGTCAATATTTATTACAAATTTTACTGAAATGAGGGCACCACCGATGCACAACTATAAGAGGTACTTCTTATAAAAGGGTAAATGTACTGAGACAAGCCATTGACTTCAACAGCCCCTCTGGATTGGATCAGTGCATTTATCGACTGACCGATTTAATCCTGATTGGACAAATATATAGTACCCTTAGAAAAGTTGGAGTAGGTCCAAAGGGTTGCGATGAAGCTTAACATTGGTGTAGCTGTTGCTTTCTCTCTTACACACTCAACGCTAATAAATTTATTGATTTTGACACTAAGTACTTTTGCACAAAGTGGTATTTCTTTGTTGAAGCCGTTATTGCATTTTAAGCCAATTAGGATATTATAATTCGGATATAATTAACAACTGTCCGTACGGGTATTTTAAAAGTATAATATTGTGCCTTTGTACCCAACGTAATATTAGCATTCATTACGCAATAATAATTGGTTTGGGTACGGTTTGTGCTTGGATGAGGCTTCGGGCCGAAATTGGCACTTCTTACCTTTCTCCAATTAAGAGGATTTTTTGTGTCATGACTTACACTCCTGGCCAAAAATAAAGTATGCAGAAGTTAGCTCAAGGGGCGATCTGAACATAACATGGAGGAATGAAAAAAAGGTGAGAAGAGATAAAAAGATGATTAAGCTGGCAATGGACCAGGATAAAAAACAAAAATCGAGAAAAACTAGTCGAGCATGATGGTATTGAATAAGCAACATGACGCAAGATCAAGAACAAAATATACATGCCACGGACCCAAGTTGGTTGTGAGCAGAATGAGTGGGGCCCGAGTTTGCTGCGCTGACAAACAAGAAGAGTTAGATTAAGAAAACTACTCAGAAGACGACTCAGGCGATCATAACATTGCGATTGTTGTGATTGCTACATGTGATGCAACGGCCTAAAGTGTGTGCCGCCAAAGCATGTAAATGAGTGCATGTAATGAAACGACCTAAAATGTGTATCGCCGAACCATGGAAATTATAAGCGTTATGAAATGACCTTAAATGTGTGTCGCCGAAGCGTGCAGAAGAACATGTGATGAAACAACCTTAAATGTGTGTTGCCGAAGCATGAAAACGAAGAACATGTGATGAAACGACCTTATATGTGTATCGCCGCAGCAGCATGGAATTTATAAGCGTGATGAAACGACCATAAATGTGTGTCGCAGAAGCGTATATAGAAGTGTGTGATGAAACGGCCTTAAATGTGTGCCGCCGAAGTATAATAATGCCCGCTGTTCAGGGTTTCAAAACGCACAAAAGTCAGCATCAAATTCAGAAATTTGCTTACTATGTCGTACGTCATTCTGCTACGATACGACACGTCTTGTTTCCAACGGGGTATCGCGTACGACGGTTAACCTTCACTCAACAATTTTGGTCACTTGCTTGGTATCGACCACCAAGCTTAAAACTCGACAGAGCCGTGGCTTTTAGCAGAGACGTTGTATTTTCTCGACGGCTTTTCTAGCTGCAAATCCATTGCCGCTAGTATTGGTTTGCCTCTGCCCAAAATTTTCAGTGTCTTCATAATGGCCATGAGTATAGTCACTATCGATTGACCGTGCGTGAGGAACGCTCCAAGCTCCGTCGAACGCGTGCTATTAAACACATCGCGATCAAACGTTTCGTAAGTTCGGTCACCCCGGAAAGAAGCTGGAGGCGACATGATGGCCGACGGCTTGGGAGACAAGATACTTCCCATTAACAGCACCGGGCGTCGTGTTGGCCCCGAAGCGTACGAGCCATGCATAAGCATCGTATTGATGTCATTCAGCTCTCTTTGGCTTCTCGAGAACGAGTCGTCAGACTCCACACTGATACGAGAATGCACCGTATCGTCTGAATCTGCCAATCGGAGAGCGTCGATCCGCAACTGCAACTTATTTCCCGAAGGTCTCGACCCTGAATGACCACTAGTCTGCGAGGGACTAGGTGGTATACGCGTATACTTTGGCGCCACCACAGGCGGTGGGTCTTGCCCATGATTCGTGTTGGGCATTGCATGATTCGATGCACCAAAATCAAACGTTGACACGCTTGGACGGTTTGCTTCCTTCAACACATCTAGAACTATTGCAATAGCGTCGGGAGTACATGGAAGGGAACGCGGCAATAGGTCTTGATAGCGTAAATGTTTTTTATGTGAGGTAGCTTGTAGTGGTTCCCACCCTTATCACGTAATATACAAATCATGCATTTCTGTAAAATATATTGTCTCGAGTCATCACGCTCAACTCGTCATATGCAGCCTCAACAGCAGCAATCAGTTCGTCGATGCCTCTGATTACAAATTTGTACTGAAGAGACTGGAGCGAAGCAAACAGCCCCACATCCAAAACATTGAGGTCGGGAGAATTTGGTGGCTGACAGTAAAATGCGTATATTCCATCCTCATTCTATCCGCTCCGGCAATATCCTCATCAAACGGAGAGACATGTGTTTTTGCGTTGTCCTGTTGAATGTATATAACTCTTGGTTAATCCCGTCGAAGCCATTTCTCTTTGATTGAAGGGATCAAAAACTCAAGAAGATATTTGTTTTATAAATTTTGCGATCAATAACCTCAACGTTGCGCGTAACAATAGCTCCTCTTGGTCGATTTGCGCTAGATCTTTCAGCAATACGCCAAATTCCGAGCTTTCCGTCCCACTTTGCGTTTCAGTGAGAATCATGTCTACATGTTAGTTTTAATAAGTCATCAGAGGTTGTTATGACATCGAGGGTATAAATATTAAAGGTCATGCCTTGGTCGTGCAACAGCAGCTAGGAACATCGTCTTAGGAATGAAGCGCTTGCTTCTCCGGTGTCGGGTTGGGACTTCTTCGTGTGGTAGCAAGATGTAAGACCGCTTATCGTTGTCTTCATTGAACCAATTCTAATCGACGTGTATCATGTTGTCCATACTCTCAAATTCCATCGTAGAATCATTGACAAAACCAAAACCAAGGGTAACTTCTAGACGCTCACACTAGTTTCTCGAAGATAGGAGAGGTTTTACGTCCAGAAGCTCGGATAAGCTCTTCTTCTTTTATTAAGGCTCTCACAAGGTACCTGGAAATACTAGCTAGATCTACGATTCGTCGTTGCACCTGACGATACTCCCCGGGAACTGCAGCTACATGTTCCTGCAAATCTTTTCGAGTGTTGGTCGGATTTACCTTCATCCGACCAACACGTTGTTTCTTGCTGCTGCGCCAACCTTCATGCTTGGTCCCTTCCGAAGCTGCTTGCTTGTATTTTGCCCATATTCTGTCTTTTGTCGACATGTGACGACCAAGTCTGTCCGCGAGTGCAGCTAACTCTTCTCTTGTTAAATCACCGTTTGTACTGCGTTTCAGGAGCTCTGCAATAATTTTTCTGCGTTCCGTATCGTCAAAGTTTCGCATGGGAGTGGTTTTGCTTCCCCTGGTGACCTCTTCGTTGTTGGGCGAAATTTGAGTTTTCAAAAATTCTGATCTGTGAACTTTGGGACGTAATAGTAGAACCATTTATTTTAAAATAATTTAATAAGGGCATAGAAATATAGAGAAAGTCAAGGCCAATTGATTGGTGCAGTCAGATGGAACTAAAACACAATATTTAAAAAGATATTAAAGCTGAAGGTCTTTGTTGCGTTTATTTCCGCCCAGAGGAAGTAATATTTTTTGCTATAAATAGTTTTATACAGAAGTAGTTGATCTTATAGTTATGAAAAATATCCAATAATGCCAATCAGCCAGTGGCTGACAGCCACACATTTGTGGTTAACGAGTACGACCATGTATACGGGTGAAGTAGTAACGCACAATCTCAGTTGGAAGGTATGGTGCCAGAAGCCGCTAGGCGCGTGAAACCTAGCGTAAAAACTAAATAAACCTTTGGATACTATCCTGTCACGGAAGATAGGAAGTTGTCAGGTAGAAGTCGCCGTGAAAGGGAAAAGTGTTTTACAAGGGTGGCTTCATAAAGTTACGGGAACGAGACAGGAGACGGCGAAGATTAGGCCCATTACTAAGGATTATCTCCTCAATCCAGAAGTTTACTCAAAGGAATTGATTGCAACTCTTACACAAGTGTGTGAGAAGGAGTGGAGGGGTAAGGATAAAAAAGTTTAGAGATGGAAGTCCTCAGGAGTGGCAAGTAGTGAAAGGACTAGCGGAGGGAGCGATTCTCTCCAGAACACTGCCACAATTTTTAAGGCAGATAATGATGTCAAAAGACAGGCTGAGGTTAATACTGACTATTAGGGTAAGAGTGGAAGGATGCCTAGTCTTGGATTTTAAAGGGGAAGCGGCAATTAAAAAATCTTTTCAAAGCACGAAGATCCTCCAAGAAAGCTCCCCCACCGCTGCCACAGCACGTGGAATGGATAATTATAGACTATGGGACATGTTGGCTAAAGTCAAATCGATCAGCTACAACCCATCGGACCATAGCCTCCATTTGTATTTCCTGACACGGAAAATTGCAAAAGATATGATACTGTTTTGTGCCATATCATAAACAAATTCATGGTCTCAGAAACTTACACGCAGCAGAAAAACCAGATGAACCGGTCTGGTCAAGGAAACTTACAGGCGCGAGTACGGGGATGGGTTTTCAGCCGGTTACGTAATAATACTGCGCAACGTGACTCGAAACATTGATATCATAAAACTGTATGGTTTCTTGCAGTCGATTATATCTGTCGATTTCAGATTCTAAGGGGCGTTCTTATTTTGATCCCGAGAGCTCCCGGGAGGGATGCCCGTACGTTAGTCCTGTTTCCCAAAAATAAGAACCAAAGGTCGGGATGAATGTGGTCCACCTAAGCATTGCGGTCCATGTAAACAGTTTTTTTAAGTTAATTGCAATATGCATCGTAGCTGCCGAAGTGACGCTTTCAACTAGTATACGAACAGGGCGTTCTTCTTCCTTCCTACGGCTGCAGGATGGCGTAGTGTCTGTCTTCCTTTGCACTAATTCAAGCAAGACTCCGGCGTGGTTAAAGGTTCATTAATACGGGACAGCGCACGGTTGCTTGGGCTTTCTTCATTTTGTAATTTTCATTTTCGCTTTGCATTTAAATTTAAAAAGAAGTTGCATCATAACAATGCAGTCAATTTCATGCCGAGCTGAAATAGAATTCGAAATACCATATTCAATTAAGTCCTTTTCTCCAAATAACAGGTGTCTCATCTCACGTCGTTTACCTTCTCAACCTGTGCGTTTTACTTTGTGCTCTTCGCTATTTTCGACGGTTCACTAGTTTTTGGCACGATAGAAAGCGAGATACGCCATGTGCCAGTCACCCCCACCCTTGAGTTTCATGATGTCATCTGTCTTGCATGGTGACATATCGTCATCATCGTAGCAATACCAGTCATCTATCATGATGCACAACACTTTTAAAATGCTTCCCATTTTACGTTATGATACTTTTGTGCGTACCTCCTACATGGCGTACCCATGCCATGTAGTGGCCAGAGTCGGAAGAGCGCCCCTTATGCGTTAGAATCGCGAAGAGCTCGTACTTTCTCTAAGAGAGGCAGATTGAGATTACAAAAGTTAACGATCAAAAGACAATATTTCGTGCTATAATACACCCCCACATACTTGAAAATCAATGGGAAGCCCAATGCCAGGAGATTTGGCGCCCATTGAGAGAGCACAAGCAGTCTCAGGAGCTTCCTTCTCTTCTTGAAAAAGACCGTCCATCGCATCATCTTCGTCATCTCTCCTCAGTTTCACTCTCTTTCTTCTGCAAAAGTAACACAGCAAACATGAGTCTTCGATAAGATATTATCGTAAGCCAAACTTACGTCCCTAAACTCGTTTAAAATGCGTTCAGGGTTTTGATCACGTGAAATCTTCATGGTTGCCTTCAAGTCATCGGAGCAGAAATCGTATACGTCTAGTGTCAGAGGGAAGCTGATGGGCTGCTCATTTATCAAACACACACTTTTAATAAAAAACTTTCCTCTGCATCTTCTTGCGTCCTCATCCACTTACCCTTAGCATATTACTTGACGCCAGTATGATCACGGCTTTCAGGCGTTTCCTCCCAGTAAAATCGCATTAACCGCACGCACAAATACTTGGGCAAGCGATTTATCCGCAGCGTCTTACTGCATTGCGATCAAGTACATCCGAACGTTTCTCAATTGTGCCCTCTAGTCCCTGCAGCGTTTAAAATACTCAATTAAGAATACATTCAGCCACTCCAATATTTCAACATAACTTACGATCATAATACCTTCCGACAAATGATTTGTCTCAATTGTAATGTTACAAACCAATTTGAGCGCTTTTTCCTTCTTCACAACGACCGCCTCCGCTTCGCATTCCGTACACTCAAGTTTCTCAATGATCTCCAGTCCAAAAAGTCCGACCCTCGCGTATCTTGAAATTAGCAAACGTACTTGTAGAAAGGGACAAAAGCCACCACTTTGCAAGAGTCTTTTGGTCTGTTTTTTATTTTGGTTATGCTCCCGTTCTCCCACCAACCTTTTCCGGCGGCGGGAGCGTGACGGAAATCGGGAGCAGAGGGTAACAAAAAACAGGCTGTTTACATTTTATTGTCCAATCAGGTTTCGATTTTTTCTCCCGGGAGCCCCCGTGGGAAAATAAGAACGCCCCTAAGATTTGGATTTGGGGGGGGGGCACTGTCGGCGACGTCGTTAGACTGGGTAATCGTGATAGATGCTAGTGGCTGTCCACGTAAATTGAAGGAGGTTTGGCGGCTCATCTGGTGTGGGCACCTTTTGACTCTGGAACATCCAGGTACCCGAGGAAAAATTCACTGTCTGCGATGTGAAGAGGCTGGGCATCAAGTCAGAGGATGCCCAATCACACATAAGAAGCTTTACTCCGAAAACAATATAACGGTCACAGTGGAGGAAGCAGATTTAGTAGAATCTCCTGACCCCATTTTTGACAGCATGGAAACGCTCGTCAAAGAGGTCAGGGAAAACTGCTTACAGATGGATAAATCACTTCAGGAACGCCGGAAACAGGATATAGATACCAATCAGGAAAAAATTGAAACTGGAAAGTCGGCCGATACGACGACAGACATAGTAGCGGATGCACCGACCCAACGCAGCCTGGGGCGACTGTCCCCTCACAGGGAGAGGCAAGAGCCACGAGAAATACCACTGGGCCGGAATCAGATTGGATGACGGTCACGAAAAAGAAAAATGGAGTAGTAAAGGTACCCAGCAAACAGGCCACAACTGAGACATGCCAAAGCACGCACGGCAACCCATTGGCAAAACGGGAGGATTCTTAACTTAACAATGTGAACAGTTCTTTACGCAGACCAGTTCAAAAATCAGAAAAACATAAATCACTGGACTCGAAAGAAGAACCGGAACCGCACCCTGAACCGCTTTTGGGTACAGCGACTACAGTATCCAGTGAAATAATCAGAAAACATCGGGTAAAAAAAGGGGTTCAAGGTAGACAAAAATCAAATACTGATTTACTGGTGGTTGAGGCCAATCTTAAAACGGAAATCAGCAGTATTAACAAGGAACATACCCAACTCGAAGGACCAGTCCAGCCGTTCAGATGGGAGGCGTCAGTAGTCAATTCGGATAAGGAATATTCTCTACGAGACGCTTTACTCGCGATGGGACTGCAGCAAGTGGAAACACCGCCCACAGGGAACTGTCAAGCTTACAGTATCATTCAGGCACTCTATAACGCCTCAATGGATGACCATCCAACCTTATTGGAACGAGCTACGGCAAGCTTAAAAAGGGATGTGTAGCTAGAGGCATGATGGATTTTAATGCGAAGTTCCCTGCGGGAGTAAGGAAACAGACGTTACGGAACCTTGGTAGAGGTTATGACAAGATATCTGCCAAACAATCAGAGATCGCTTTTAAGGAGTATTTGCTTGAGTATGGCAATAGCCCTTCGGAGCTAGACGCCACGGTAAGTAGTCAGAGTTAGGGGAGTAACGATACGTTAATTTGTTTAGGTACTTACTACAACGGCACATCTATGTAATCAGAGTCGACTCGGCAAGCGGAAAACTTGGAGCAATACACTACGCGCCGGAAACACGTATGCTCCAACGAAAGAAATTCGCTACTTGTGGGGAATCCCCTCTATCGTTAGCGCATTTTATCCAATAGGTAACCTGACTGAAGGCAGAGGCGAGGGAGTCAAACGGTAAATTGCCGTTGGTAATACATTTTGAGAATATACACTACAAGGCGTATGTTCATGGTTGGAGATCGAAGGAAGCAAGTAACCAGGCGGAAATGGAGGCGCAGGATGTGGTAATGAAGGATACGGAAGATGCAATCACAACAGGACAACAGCGCACACAGGAACATGACGGATCTAATCGTGAGAAGAATAGATTGGTAAGGGTGTAAAGGCCAGACCACGTGCAATTTGACACTTGCGCAGGGGATCTGGTTCGGGTACAAGTTGAACATTTGTTACGAATGGAGGATGAGCGTAAGCATGGATTGTTAACGTTTTTGGTCGAGACTGTGGCGTATCTACCGGAAAAATGCAAGAGGATCTTCTTCAGGCAAATGTGCGGGACGCAACCGTACGAAAATATTTGGCGGACACCTATAACATTGGGGAGGAGACATTGATTGAGTGGCATAATTACACCTATGGAAATCTTTCGCTGGATAACCGACCGACCCAGGGCAGATACATCAACAAGTGGAAGCATATCACGGCATACAGGACTGAAGATAACAATACTATGGGATTGTAGATGCAGAGCAAAAGAGAACCCGAAAGAAGAGAGCCGTTGACCAGACTTACACCAAGACTGACTCCGACCATAACGTGGAGGCAGCTCCGATGGAACGGGATCTGTTTGAATCAGGAAGGGAGGAGCAATAGAAGGTCGTACAAGGTGGAGAACAAGATATCGTTTCGAGACAAGTGTGGAATTCAATGCAGACGGTCTGGCAGTATCAGCAAGAAGCCCCTTTTTCTACATTTGACGCGACCCCAGGGGTGTGGATAAGTGCAGCAAAGAAAGACAGATTAGCATTAGTACAACTGTTGGAATGTTTTAACCGTCCTCACCTGATATTAACGAGGCTAAGTCATGAGGTGATTTGTGAGCTGGCCAGAGACTGGAGACATCGGTATTGAGACGCCATGATTTCGTTGGGGACGTCCAGGGGAGCAAATCCCCAGCTTGAACAGAAGTTAAAAGACTGAGTACACAGAGTAAGTATTGTGCAAGGTGACAGTCAACGGGAGGCGATACGGGCAAGTGGACAGCATTGGAAACTTCTCAAAGAGCATAATTTGAAAATAATTAGCTTTGGAAGTTATGTGTCCCACAACGCCATTACAATTTCGCAGTCAAAGCTTTATGCGCGCACGTGTATGGACAACAACTAGCGGCATTAACGGGAGAAGCGGCACTACCACACGATCCGATATGGGTTAAAATCTGACGGTTCCAAACAGCGCGCATGCGGGTGCCACAATTTCAAGCTCTAGCTCGCAGACTAGACCTCGATGACGTTTCAGTGTGGAAGGAGATCACTACGTATTTCCAAACGGCCATTACTAACTTTTCTTTGCAAGACAGGGAAACGCAACAGGTTAATTTGGTGAATGATAGACCAGGACAGCAATAAGGTGATGAGGCTCACCGTTTTTATACAGGGCACGAAACGGGACTCGGGGGCCTTGACCCCGTCCAAGACATCATGAATACGATGGACTTATACAGTAGGATGACGGTAGCAACAGTGGAAACTCAAGAACATAAGCAAGAGGGCAGACGAATCACAGGGGCAGGACAGGAAATAGACTCATCACGCAAAATGTGCGTGGTTTCGCGTCGGGTACACGGTACGCCTGGTTGCAAGCTTGGCGAAATAATGTGACCCGTGATGTGTGTATCTTGAACAAAGATGCACAAAGGGAAACGACCTTTGTGTATCTTTGTTCAAGAGACACACATCACGGGACAGGACGAAGCAATTGATTTTACGAAGTAGTGGGAACAAATGTGGAATTATACGAATGTGGTGCATCGGTTGGCTTTTTGGAGCACGGCGTTGACGAAGACAGGTGGAGTAAGCATTTTGATCACTCCGACCCAGGCTGGACGATCAGACCTTGGAAGCGACTTTTATGGACTTCGCGTGCAATTGCTATCGAAATGAACGACTGGAATTTGTTAATATCTACGACTCGTCTGATGAGGATGGAGAAAGAGCTAAATTTTATCGAGGCCTAGAAGTGTGGCGGTTAGAGAAGTGCCTGAAAGTATCCTGGGCGGAGATTTCAATTGCGTTGAGACCCCTACGCTAGATCGGAATGGTTCTAATCGAAGACGTTCAACAGAATGCCAAGATCTGTCCCGTTTTGTAGCTCTGTGCAATTTGCAAGATGCGGCGTTGGTCCAGTTTTCGGCCTGGAAGGTGGATGATATAGTGGAATTTACTGATTTCACGATCTGGAGAGGTGAATCAGCCAGCAGAATTGATCGATTCTATGTCCCGGATCATTGTTTTGAGTGGGTGACGAATGTGCAGACGAGCCGGCCTGGAGTTCCTTCCGACCATGACCAAGTGGAAGTGCATTTACGTAGCCAGTAAGGGCCGTCATTGAACAAGAGGACCAAACATTTCCGCTTACAGTATCCTATCCGAGGGGCCGGTACAAAACGAGCACAACGAGAAATCAGAGCAGAGATGGAAGCATATACTATGAAGTACATTCTACGCGCAGACAGGAGCGGCCACCTGTGACAGATTGCGGGACCTGTGGATAACCTCCATCATCCACGTTAGGAATCGATAGCACAAAGAAGACGACGTCAAGTCAAACATTTGGAACAAGCTCTATATGGACGGACAACACATCGGGAGCAAATTGTACTGATCACCGAGAATGAAGTCGCAAAGTTTAATCAGGTACGAATAACTCAAAGATTGTGTCGTTCTAACGAAATTGTACGGTGGTTCTTTCAGCGCACAGCAACATGGGAAAGTGATCAACGGATAAAAGAGATCATAATCGATGACCCTTTGTTCGACGACACAAAAGAAACTGCCATACCAGACAAGTTTGCATGGGTTTGGAAAGAGATTCTCGGAAGAAGTCACAGAACAGTGCAGTCGGCAGACGTTAGCAGGAACCTATTGTCTCTCGTTGTAGATTGGACCGATCGACAAGTATCGGACGCAGAAAATGAAATGCTCATGGCGCCGATTGCAGAAGACGATATTCAGCAAGTGATCAGAAGGCTGGAAAGGCGGAAGGCAGGCGGCCCGGATGGACTTAACAAAGATTTCTATAAGGATTTTGCGGCGGACCTTCTACCGGATCTGATGTCGGTCTTTAACGACATATTCCAAGGGACACCACCGCCAGCTTCCTTTTTGGAGGCAGTGATTATGCCGTTGAAGAAAAAAGGAGAATCTGTGAATGCGATGGACTATAGGCCCATCTCCCTAATACAAATCAGTTTCAAGATTTTCGCGAAGATTCTGGCGATGCGACTACAAAGGTTTCTAGGTCGACTTATTAGAGACTCTCAGCATGGATTTGCTCATAGAAGACGGATGGATCGAGCTGTAGTGATGATGATGGAAATTTTACGACAGATGAATGGAAAAGAGCACACAACGGAACGGAACAGCGGTGGTATTTTATTGATTGACTTCGCGAAGGCTTATGACGCCGTGGATCGACTGTACCTCATGATTACTTTGGCTAGGTTTGGTTTCTCTACAAAATCTATATCAATGATGCGGGCTCTTCACAATGGAACGACAACAAGATTTTCTCGCAAATGGACAACTCTCGGAACCATTGAAAATTGAATCGGGAATCAGACAGGGTTGCCCTCTGGAATGTCTATAATGCAGAACCCGGAAATTAAACGCTTTTCGATTAAAAGAGACATACACATTTTCGGTGTTTTTGGATGACTCTACGATCTTTTTCTCAAAAGGTGATCAAGGTTCTACGGGATTATCAATACTGGAGAGCTTTGGAAGTATATCAGTTTTGAAAATGCAACCTGCGAAAAGCCATATTCTCTTTCTTGAGACAAATCATCAACTGGATTATTGGTTTGGAATTCCGACGGTGAAACAAAACGACACTATAAGATACCTTGGGTATCAAATTGGTAAGAAGAAATTGCCGGAGATTTACTGGGCGGGGCGCATCAGGGCGATTAAACGAAGAATACCTAGAGCCACTAAGTGCGGTTCTACAGTGGTGGAACGGGTCACCTTGTTTAACGCTATTGCATTGCCGGCGATCCTGTTCACAGCTAAGGTATTTGAGCCGGACAAACAAACATATCGGGAGCTCGTTCATCTCCAAAAGCAATTCATCTGGAGTAAACAAACCTCGACGGAGCCTAGCAGACATAAGATCTCGCCTCACATGTTATTTATTTCCAAGAAAGCCGGGGGGCTTGGCCTGATATCGATTCCAGTGGCGATATACATACCTTGGTGGTGAAGGAAGCCACGATGTGGCTGTTAGAACTCAGTGATAGATAAACACAGGCCTGGAGAAATTGGTGTAACCTTTTTCAGCCCAATACTATTAACTTATGGGTGTCTCCGTGTAATACAAGCAGCTCAAGGACACACAGGGGGAGAGGGCAGAAGGTCTCACCCGTGAATTACCATTTATCACGAACCCTAGGGGGAACAGATTCATATTAACAGGTACGTTACATCACATTTGAGGAAATTACGGTCGCAATGTGGAACACAGTCTAAGGACCCGACGACGGTACTATATCCTGGCAATTACGTGTACGTGTATGCGGATTTGGAAGATATCATCTGACATTCCATGGGACGGGAGTCTCTTACATCCTTCTGGGTAACGTTCCAGTGGTTTAATAATCCATGGATATCGGACGGGGCATCCATCTGTCTACCACCGTTTAAATACGATCGTGTACCGAGGACTACCATCCGGAAACTCAAGATTAAGCGGATATCACTGAATACTTACCAATGGAAGGTTATGGACAACGGAATATGCGGCCATTCACGCGCCAAAGTGGGCCGGTGGCTCTTAGCCATCATTCTTTGTTCACTGAGAGTCTTGATTTGGGAAGATATAGGAAAGATGGGGCATCTAAAATTGCTCTATACACTGGACAAACGGGCGGAAGTGACGTGGGAAGTGGACAAGCCGAGGAGAGTCATGGGAATATGCAAACGAACAGGACAGCAGTGTGTATTACAACAGAGGGAAGACAGCATTTCTTGGGATCAGACTGAAGCAATTTCACTCAAGATGGACACAGAAGTTTTTTCAGACGAGGACGTGGATACACTAGGGCTGGTGTTTGCCGCGCACCCGAGTATCTACAATTTTCCCTGGACAGTTAAAGAAGGGATCAAATTTAAGTCGGTCAAACAATGGATTCGAGGGACTTTTCGGGGTATTTATTACCGATCATTGACAAGTTCACTGAAGACGATGTGGTGTAGTCGCTCTCACAAATTCTTCCTGAGACGCGAACACCCACGGGGGGCCCAGATGACTGACTCTCGAAGGGGGTACTCCGTCCATCCGAGTCATGATCCGATCCGGCATCCGGCTGGCTGGATCGGTCACTTCCATCACTTTGGTCGTGACGACTTGGATGATCCATGTTAAAAAGCGTCACCTTGTGTACCCGTCAGCACTGGCGGTTGCGCTCTCTTGGTAGACCCTAGGGCGAAACGTGTAAAGTCCGTCGAATAAGGAGACGAGGGTTAGGACTAGGGGTAGCTCCTGGGCGGAAATCTTCACCGGGGAGCTCGACTGGCAATATACTTGAAATTTGTTTACTGCGACGGCTGGACCGAGAATAATCGATCGGCCAGCCAAACCAATGACAATGAAGGGTAAATCCAAACGTGTATGTAAAGGGGAATCCAAATATAACTCCACACGCTTCCACAGAAGGCCAAAATTTCACCACTTCCCAATACTTAATACCGTGTTCAAAACACGGGCGACTTGAGGGGGGTATACGCAAAGCCGCGACTCCCGGTAAGGGGACTTCCGGTGGGTTACTTTAACTTTCCCGGGCAAACCAATAGCAGCAAGAAGGGACCTTGTTAGCCCTCCGCTGTGAACCAATGAAAGCGACTTTAGTCTAAGAAAGCGAAACGTATACTGATTTTTATCCGTATGTCCAATACTCCCTTTTGTGTAACCTACCCCCCAAATAGCCCACCCGAAGTAGCCCGGTTAACTCCGATTTTGTGTACCAGCCCGGCCGGTACACCAAGCCCGGCCGGTACACCAACCCCCGATGGTACACCCAACCCAAATGGTACCAGCCCGGCCGGTACACCGAACCTAGCTGGTACCAGTCCGGACAGTACATCGAACACAGCCGGATCGGCCGGATGGCCATCCATCTGAACTCACTGGCCGCTGGCGTTAGCACTTCCTTGGCAGTTCCACGTCCGATCCGGGTGCCTCCTTCATCCACTAGAACACTCGCCCTCCTTCAGGCCCCTTTCGCTCATACCTTCCAACCAATCCGCCCCTCGGCCGTCCGCCATCCGTGGTCGTCCCGTCCGTTTAGTCCGCTAGCCCAACTATCCACGTCTTCAGTCGCATTCATCCGGCCTGACTCCAGGTCTGGCCCCGTCCGGCCGCTGGTAGATACGCGCGGCGACGGCCATCCGGCACCTATGCCCTTGGTCCACATTTTCTGCCAATCAGAAGGCGCCCTCTGGAAAGTACTTCACACCTTCGCATCAATTAATTCATAAGTCACTTTACCACAGCCGTCCCTGAGTCGCGTCACTGCCGCACAACGGTTGAGGCACGACCTCACCAGAACCAAGTGGATCTGATCCTGCTTACCCATGCCTCGCTTCGGTACGTCGTCTTACTAATTTATAAAGATTTCCGTGAACCAGGTCGGTCTCCCAGCCGGCTTGCAATCACATCCACAGATGCTGACTTTATCTTGATATATTTTCAGTCTTGCAAATAGACAAGGATGACACATGCCGTCTCGTTCTCGTGGATGACGACTCGCCCGCCAGCGGGGTGGAAGTTGCAAAACCGCCGAATTCGTCCCGTACTCCCGATCTGGTGTTGTCGACTGCTGACGCTGAAACGGCACTCTGCGCTCACGGCCAGGTTTGCGGAGACCAGGACAGATTGAAAGCCGCCGTCTCTTCCCTTCAGGCGGAGCTCCGATCCTGTCAGGCTGACTCTGAGGTTCTGTCGCAGAGATGCAAGACCTTTTGTGCGATGCTGGACCACGTGGACCCCCGAATCACTGAGCTGAAACGCCGTCGTCAAGAAGCAGTGGATGAAATAACCCGCCTCAGGGCAATTGTGGGCCAGCTTACGGACGCCGTGCAACGGGCCGCTGCGCCATCCGCCTCCATCTCCGAAACGGCGGGGATGGAGAAAAGACTGGAGGCGTTAACCGCCCAAGTGGATAGCTTGGAGCACATCCAGGCTGACTTGGTCCAACAACTCTCCTCCGCCACCCGCCGGGCCGATGAAGCTGCCGTTACGAAATCTTCCTCGGGACCGAGTGATCTTCAGAAACAGGTGACCGATCTTGAGGGCCAAGTCGCCATCTTGACGGAAGAGAGAAACCGTCTCCGCATGTTGGCAGACGTCGTTGAACCCCTCCGGGCTGCCAATCAGGAGTTGGTTCACCGATCAAAACTTCAACGTAAGTGTCTTTTCTCCTCTTGTGTTGTAACCCAGTCGCTTACGGTTTCCACGTCCTTACCACTCCGCATTCCAGCTGCTGGAACAGCTGAAACAACAGTTTGCCGAGATTTCAGACATGTCCCAAGAGCTTTCACACCTTCGCGTCCGACTCCATCAGCTGTCCCACGAATTGGATAAAGTGCGGGACAACCGAAACCACCTGCGCGAGTCCCACACTCAAGCTCTCCGCCACATTTCTTCTCTGGAGCGGCAGTTGCAGGAAGCCTCCTCCCGGCAACGGGAGCTGCGGTCTGAGCTCTACCAGGTCCGGCGAAGTCATTTTGACACCCATGCTGAGCTGGCTCGGGTCGACCGTGTTTGCGCCGCCCTGCTGGACAAGGAGGATCGTTTTAGGTCCCTGTTGTGTAAATTACAAAACCAGCTCGAGACGACTCGACGCCAGACCGCTCCTCTCTTACAAGCTCCTTTGAGTGCACGAGAGGCCATCTTGGCTATCTTGGGGATGGTGGATCAGTGGAAAACCTCCCCACCGCAATCATCCGGTTATCTGCTTCAGCAGAATCAGGACCTGAGGAGCTTCCCGCCGGCCCTAATCCGCCCCCTTGCCGGTTCAGACCTCTCGTCCGCCTCGGCGGGATCGGGGAACGGAAAACATCCGGTCAGTTCTAACACTTCCTTGGCCGGTTCTGATCCGCCTAAACGGAGAAAAAGGAGCGAATCCTCCCCTTCGCGCCAATGTCATCCGGGCAATTCGGACAGCTAAAACGAACTTGGACAGCGATGACAGCTTGTTCGCAAGGCGGTCCGCTGCTGTATCTCCTCCTCTTTCACTAGGGAGAACTGGTCTCAACTCTAGTTCGCCATCTAGCTCCGAAGAGGACTCGGAATCCGGTTCGGCAGTTGCTTCGCCGTCCGGCTCGGCGGCGGCTTCGCCATCCGGCTCGGCGGCCGCTTCACCATCCGGCACCCGGATCAGCCCTCCGTCTGATTCTTCCTCGGATTCAGGTCCGCCCTCCCCGCCGTACATATATGATGATGACGAAGAAGACGAGGATTACGACGACCAGCAGATGTGCGACGCGTTGTCTCGCTCTCGCGCGGACACCCGTCGTCGCCTCTCAAATTCTGGTAGCCAAACGATGGGGCACCTGGACCCCGATTAGATTATCGATTTGCAAACTCCGCCGCTGGCAGGTTTTGGCTCCGGAGGGCATGAGCCGACTGATTTCTCCTTGCCTCCCGGCACTGTCGACACCCCAGCCTCTCAGGTCGCTCGTACCCCGAATTCCACGGAGTAGCAGAGGAGAAGTTGGAGGACAACGAAGAGGACATCCCTGATCAGTGGTTGACTCCTCCTGACCTGAGCGATCCAGGAGTACCTCTCTCAAAAAATCCGGCCAAAACCCGGCGGTCAGCTCCAGCCAGGCCACGTCTTAAACGTCGACCCAGCCGGCCGGTGACCGAACCCAAGATCCGGCGGAGCACTCTATCCCCCGCGCACCCTTTTCCTAAACTTCCGCTTTTGTGGTTACCGGACGGGCGCTTCCCCAGTGTGGCGGATCGGTCCGCCATCCTACCTTGGCCGGTCGAGCAGCTGAGAAATTTAAGTCTCGCTAATATCTCCAGTTCTCAGCTTGCTCACTCTCTGTCCCGTCCGCCTCTCTGGATATTCCCCCGATCACGCAAGTCGCCTCCATTAGGGGCTTGGCGCCCCGACCTGATGAGGTCGGGTGCCATCGACGCGCTCATGAAGACCGAGCCTTGGCAGATCTTGGCTACTGAGATGCCAGATATGGGACTTCCGTCCAGCCCATGGTTTACGGAATTGAAGACGAGATTCCAGGACTTCGCTGTGGCTCATGCCTGGTCCATCTGGGAGTCCACCCATTTTCTGTACATTTCTGCAGAGGATAAGCGAGCGGACGAATCTCTCCGAACGTATTCCGCTGCCCGGAAGAATCGTCGGGGGCGAGCTTCCGAGGCGTGGGTCCGTTTATGTGCGTTTGTCATGGAAGGTATCCGGGATGGTAATTGCGACTTGGACCTGTTTCTCTCTCCGTTTATACTCCATCTACCGAACCGAAGATGCGGAGATGCAGCGGAGGGCGGAACGTGGTATCCAGGCCTCGGCGCGCGGGATCAGACTACCTCTCTTACCGAATCTCTGGAGGTCATCGACCGGCAAGATCCTTGGCGTAATCAGTACCGCAAACGACCCTCCGACCATCCTGGACTTCGAGTGGCTCGGCTCAGCGGCAAGTATAATCGTCCATAGGGATGTGTAATCGGGCTTCTTTTGATTCTTTCTTTTCCTTCATTTCCTTTTCAATATACCCGTCCATGCTTCTTTCATCTTCAATCCAATCCTTCACTTCGTCTCTTGCCTCTGCTTAGTCGCACCCAACAGGCCTGCGGGCCCGCCTAGAGGGACCTCTTATTGTCACAGGGCATCCCTTGATCCGGTCGGGTCTGAATGCCTTGTTCCCAGTCCCGGTCACCATACTCCTCTTCTTCGGGACGGTTGGGTCCGGGCGGATGGTCCTCGTACCTAGCGGCCGGTTTGATTATCTCCGACGGCTTGATCGCTTCTGCCAATCCGTCCAACAATTCTGGATCCGAAAAGGTAGGACCGACCTGATCTCGCATGGCCAAGGTTGCCAGATGGTCTGCGCTGTTGTTCCACTCTCGTTTGACATGTAACAGTTCATGTTCCGGCCATTTCCGCAGGGCGGACATAACCCGATCGTTCAACAGTCTCAGCCGGGGCGCCTTGCAATCTATCTCTCCTGTGATTTGCCGGATCACCAGATTGGAATCACCACATATGATGATCCGCCCCTGTGTCCGGCCAGCCAGCAGATCTAGGCAAAGTAAAAGCCCTCTGTACTCCGCTTCGTTCACAGTTATGCCAGGCGTGAAATCCGAGGCGGCCGTGACCACTTTCCATTCGGGCAACTTCCACACAATAGCACTATAGGCCCCGACTCCCTTCTTTACACTCGCCGACCCGTCAAAACTCAAAACCATTAGTTCCTCCGTGGGTCCCACTGTTGGCGGCGGTAATATGATGGATTGTCGAGGCTGCTTCCGAGGCGCTATAGCTATCAGTGCTTCCTCCACTTCTGCCCTTGGGGTAATGCTGGCCGCCAGCGTGCCCAGTATCTCCTCTTCTCCCTTAGTACACTTGATTACTTCGAGGGACCACTGAGACAGCAGAGCCGCCCATCTACCCAGCCGGCCGTCAATTCCATTCGCCGTCAGGAGCCATGAAAGGGTCGACCGTCTAGATAGTACCTTGATAGGCCGAGACACCAGCATAGTATAACACACATCCAGGATCCGCAATAAGGCCAAAACTTCTTTATCCACTAACCCGTAATTAACTTCATTAGCCTTCAGGGTCCGGCTGGTGAATGTCACAGGACAGTACACTCCGTCATGATCTTGAACAAGGGCAGCTGAGATGGCCCATTTGTTAGCGTAGATGATGACCACAGGAACCTTATTAACATCGAAATGTTTCAGGACCGGTGTAGTCGCCATCTTCGCCTTCAACATGCCAAAGGCTACCATCGCTCGAGTCATGTGGTCGTCCGGGCCGGCCGCGCAGGAATCCGGCAGCCGGCCGCCTATCGGGGCAGAGAAGGGCGCCTTCTCATTGGCCGAAATAGTTGACAAGGGCGGCATCCCATTGGCTGATATTGCCGGCCCGGCTCGCGTTTCCGCTTGCCTATCCTGCTCTCTCAGCTTGTGGTAATCCACCTCCCGTAATTCATACAAAACCGCCGCATAGACCGCGAAATCCTCAATGAACCGACTGTAGTAATTCAGGCTGCCCAAAAAGGATTGCATAGCCTTTAGGGACCGCGGGAAAGGTAGATTACTCAAGGACTCCAAATCCTTCGGATTAGCTTCCAATCCGGCGATCGAAACCTGATGGCCCAAATAGGTCACCTTAGTCTTTCCCCAGAAACTCTTAACCACACTAATCGAAAGATTCCACTTTTCACACGTAATTATCAACTTTTCCACTTTGTCACACAGTAAATCCCAAGTCGTAGCCGTCACGAGAATGTCATCAATGTAAGACCGCCGCCCCAAAACCTTCAGTTTTGGGGCGGGGTCCGGGTCACCTTCGGTGAACACGTCTCCGACCAGAGCTGGATCTTGATCCGCCTTGATCTTGAAGTGTCCATACAGTGCGTTATTTATCAGCTGTTGACCGACCTCGTTTGGTGCAGTGGTTAAGGCCCTGCCTTCGGGGCCGGGAGATTGCGGGTTCGAGTCCCACCGTGGACGAAAATCCAAAGTCGGATAGAGTCGGGGTCCAAAGTGTAAATGAGGCCCTTACAGCACCGCGTTTGACATGGCTTACACCACCCTGTATAGGGTCAGGTTCTCTAAATATCAGCTCTATCAGCTGTTGATAAATCTGCGGAGCATTCTTTAGACCGAACGGCATCCGGTTCCACTCGAACAACCCGAAAGGCGACACGAACGCAGAGATCTCCCGTGCACGATCGGTCATAGAGACCACCCAGAATCCGCTGGCCATGTCCAATGAGCGATACCACAAAACTTTATCCAAGTCCTCCAGCAGGTCGTTTATCAGCGGCATCGGGTAAACCATCAGCTTAGTCAGCCGGTTCACCAGCCGGTAATCAATGCACAACCTTATATCCACCCCATTCTTCTTAATAATAATTACAATGGGCGAGGCCCATGGCGAGGTGGACGGCTGAATTATCTTGGTGGCCAGCAAACCCTTGATAAGCTCTGACAGCTTTTCCCGATACTGGGGGGCGACTCTTCGGCATCTTTGTGCAACCGGCTTGGCGCCTCCCACATCAATGTCACATACCGCCCCATGGGCGGCCGGAGGAAGTGCGTTTCCTGGTCCGATCAGCAGATGTCGTCTTTTCCATATAATATCCATCAATCTGCCGATCTCTTCCGGGGTGTTCACATCCGGGTCTCCCACTTGTAGATCGTCGATAGTGACTGCTGGGGGGCAGGGGGTTACCTCAGGTAGCACCGCCATCTGATCCTCCATGCCTTCAACATATAGCTCGCCCCCTTCATGAATGCAGACTTGGTCAGCTTCGACTAATTAGGGATCCTGATCGGCCGGCTGGGTCGCCCCTCAGTATCGGGAAAAGCTGTCAGAACTTATCAAGGGATTGCTGGCCACCAAGATAATTCAGCCGTCCACCTCGCCATGGGCTTCGCCCATTGTAATCATTATCAAGAAGAATGGGGTGGATATAAGGCTGTGTATTGACTACCGGCTGGTGAACCGGCTGACTAAGCTGATGGTTTACCCGATGCCGTTGATAAACGACCTGTTGGAAGACCTGGATAAAGTTTTGTGGTATTGCTCATTGGACATGGCCAGTGGATTCTGGTTGGTCTCTATGACCGATCGTGCACGGGAGATCTCTGCGTTCGTGACGCCCTTCGGGTTGTTCGAGTGGAACCGGATGCCGTTCGGTCTGAAGAATGCCCCGCAGATTTATCAACGGCTGATAGATAACGCGCTGTATGGACACTTCAAGATCAAGGCGAATCAAGATCCGGCTCTGGTCGGGGATGTGTTCACCGAAGGTGACCCGGACCCCGACCCAAAACCTTCAGTTTTGGGGCGGCGTTCTTACATTGATGACATTCTCGTTACGGCGACTACCTGGGTTTTACTGTGTGACAAAGTGGAGAAGTTGATGATTACGTGTGAACAGTGGAATCTTTCGATTAGTGTGGTTAAGCGTTTCTGGGGAAAGACTAAGGTGACCTATTTGGGCCATCAGGTTTCGATTGCCGGATTGGAAGCTAATCCGAAGGATTTGGAGTCCTTGAGTATTCTACCTTTCCCGCGGTCCCTAAAGCTATGGAATCCTTTTTGGGCAGCCTGAATTATTACAGTCGGTTCATTGAGGATTTCGCAGTCTATGCGGCGGTTTTGTATGAATTACGGGAGGTGGTTTACCACAAGCTGAGAGAGCAGGATAGGCAAGCGGAGACGCGAGCCGGGTCGGTTATTTCAGCCAATGGGATGCCGCCCTTGTCAATTATTTCGGCCAATGAGAAGGCTCCCTTCTCTGCCCCGATAGGGGGCCGGCCCGGACGACCACATGACTCGAGTGATGGTAGCCTTTGGCATGTTGAAGGCGAAGATGGTGACTACACCGGTCCTGAAACATTTCGATGTTAATAAGGTTCCTGTGGTCATCATCTACGCTAACAAATGGGCCATCTCAGCTGCCCTTGTTCAAGATCATGACGGAGTGTACTGTCCCGTGACATTCACCAGCCGGACCCTGAAGGCTAATGAAGTTAATTATGGGTTAGTGGATAAAGAAGTTTTGGCCTTATTGCGGATCTTGGATGTGTGCTATACTATGCTGGTGTCTCGGCCTATCAAGGTACTATCTAGACGGTCGACCCTATCATGGCTCCTGACGGCGAATGGAATTGACGGCCGGCTGGGTAGATGGGCGGCTCTGCTGTCTCAGTGGTCCCTCGAAGTGATTAAGTGTACTAAGGGAGAAGAGGAGATACTGGGCACGCTGGCGGCCAGCATTACTCCAAGGGCAGAAGTGGAGGAAGCACTGATAGCTATCGCGCCTCGGAAGCAGCCTCGACAATCCATCGTATTACCGCCGCCAACAGTGGGACCCACGGAGGAGCTAATGGTTTTGAGTTTTGACGGGTCGGCGAGTGTAAAGAAGGGAGTCGGGGCCTATAGTGCTATTGTGTGGAAGTTGCCCGGATGGAAAGTGGTCACGGCCGCTTCGGATTCACGCCTGGCATAACTGTGAACGAAGCGGAGTACAGAGGGCTTTTGCGTTGCCTAGATCTGTTGGATGGCCGGACACAGGGGCGGATCATCATATGCGGTGATTCCAATCTGGTGATCCGGCAAATCGCAGGAGAGATAGAGTGCAAGGCGCCCCAGCTGAGACTGTTGAACGATCGGGTCATGTCCGCCCTGTGAAAATGGCCGGAACATGAACTGTTACATGTCCAACGGCAGTGGAACAACAGCGTAGACCATCTGGCCACCTTGGCCAGATCAGGTCGGTCTCACCGTTTCGGATCCAGGATTGTTGGACGGATTGGCAGAAATGAACAAGCTGTCGGAGATAATCAAACCGGCCACTAGGTACGAGGACTATCCGCCCGAATCCAACCGTCCCGAAGAAGAGGAGTATGGTGACCGGGACTCGGAACAAGGCATTCAGACCCGACCGTATCAAGGGATGCTCTGTGACAATAAGAGGTCCCTCTAGGCAGACCCGAGAGCCTGTTGGGCGTGACTAATCCGAGGTAATAGTCGAGGTGAAAATTGGAGTGGAGATGAAAGAAGCACGGATGGATATATTGAAAAGGAAACGAAGAAAAAGAAAGAATCACAAGAGTCCAGTTGCCCATCCCTATGGACGATCATACTTGCTGCGGAGCCGGAACACTTGAAGTCCAGGATGGTCGAACGGTCGAACGGTCGCTTGCGGTATTGGTTGCGCCAAGGATCTTGCCGGTCGATGCCCTCCAGAGATTCGGAAAGAGAGGCAGTCTGATCCCGCGCACCGAGGCTTGGATACCACGTTCCGCCCTCCGCTGCATCTCCGCACCTTCGGTTCGGTAGATGGAGTATAAATGGGGACAGAAACAGGTCCAAGTCGCAATTACCATGCCGGATACCTTCCATGACAAACGCACATAAACGGACCCACGCCTCGGAAGCTCGCCCCCGACGATTCTTCCGGGCAGCGGAATACGTTCGGAGAGATTCGTCCGCTTGCTTATCCTCTGCGGAAATGTACAGAAAATGAGTGGACTCCCAGATGGACCAGGCATGAGCCACAGCGAAGTCCTGGAATCTCGTCTTGAATTCCGTAAACCATGGGCTGGACGGAAGTCCCATATCTGGCATATAAGTAGCCAAGATCTTCCAAGGCTCAGTCTTCATGAACGCGTCGATGGCACCCGACCTCATCAGGTCGGGGTGCCAAGCCTCTAATGGAGGCGACTTGCGTGTTCCTAGGAAAATCCAGAGAGGCGGACGGGACAGAGAGTGAGCGAGCTGAGAACTGGAGATATAAGCGAGACTTAAATTTCTCAGCAGCTCGACCGGCCAAGGTAGGGATGGCGGACCGATCCGCCTCACTGGGGAAGCGCCCGTCCGGCAACCATAAAAGCGGAAGTTTAGGAAAAGGGGGCGCAGGGGTTAGAGTGCTCCGCCGGACCTTGGGTTTGGTCGCCGGCCGGCTGGGTCGACGTTTGGGACGTGGCCCGGCTGGAGCTGATTGCCGGGTTTTGGCCGGAGTTTTGGAGAGAGGTGCTCCTGGATCGCTCAGGTCGATAGGCAACCACTGATCAGGGATGTCCTCTTCGTTGTCCTCCACCTTCTCCTCTGCTACTCCGTTAGAATTTGGTGTACCGGCGACCTGAGAGGCCGAGGTGTCGACAGTGCCGGGAGGCAAAGAGGAATCAGTCGGCTCATGCCCTCCGGAGCCAAAACCTGCCGGCGTCGGAGTCTGCAAATCGATAATCTGATCAGGATCCAGGTGATCCATCGTTTGGCTGCCAGAATTTGAGAGGTGACGACAGGTGTACGCGCGAGAGCGAGACAACGCGGCGCACATCTGCTGGTCGTCGTAATCCTCGTCTTCTTCGTCATCATCATATATGTACTTAGGGGAGGGCGGTCCTGAATCCGAGGAAGAATCAGACGGAGGGCTGATCCGGGTGCCGGATGGCGAAGCAACTGTCGGACCGGATTTCGAGTCCTCTTCGAAGCTAGATGACGAACCAGAGGTGAGACCAATTCTTCCTGGTGAAAGGGGTGGAGATAGAGCAGCGGACCTCCTTGCAAACAAGCTGTCATCGCTGTCCGACTCAAGTTCTTTTTCGCTGTCCAAATTGCCCGGATGACATTGGCACGAGGGGGGGGATTTGCTACTCTTTCTCCGTTTGGGGGAGGCGGAAGGCAAATCAGAACCGGCCAAGGAAGGGTTAGAACTGGCCGGACGCTTTCAGCTCCCCGATCCCGTCGAAGCGGAGGAGAGGTCTGAACCGGCAAGGGGCGAATTAGAGCCGGTGGAAAGCTCCCCGGGTCCTGATTCCGCTGAAGCAGATAACCGGGATGATTGCGGTGGGGAGGTTTTCCACTGATCCACCATCCCTAAGATAGCCAAGATGGCCTCTCGTGCACTCAAAGGAGCTTGTAAGAGGGGAGCGGTGTGGCTTCGAGTCTTTTCAAGCTGGTCTTGTAATTCACACAACAGGTACCTAAAACGATCCTCCTTGTTCAGCAGGGTGGCGCAAACACGGTCGGCCCGAGCCAGCTTAGCATGGGTGTCACAATGACTTCGCTGGACCTGGTAGAGCTCAGACCGCAGCTACCGTTGCCGGGAGGAGGCTTCCTGCAACTGCTGCTCCAGAGAAGTAATGTGGCGGAGAGCTTGAGTGTGGAACTCGCGCAGGTGGTTTCGGTTGTCCCGCACTGTATCTAATTCGTGGGACACCTGGCGGAGTCGGACACGAAGATGTGAAATCTCTTGGGACATGTCAGAAATCTTGGCAGACTGTTGTTTCAGCTGTTCCAGCTGCTGGACTGCGGAGTGATAAGGACGTGGAAACCGTAACCGACTGGGTTGCAATACAAGAGGAGAAAAGAATCGTACGCTGAAGTTTTGATCGGCGAACCAACTCCTGATTGGCAGCCCGGAGGGGTTCAACGACGTCTGTCAGCATTCGGAGATGGTTTCTCTCTTGTCGACATTAAAGAAGAAGTTACTCCCCTGGAGGCTCCTCTGGGGCTGAGCTAGAATTATGATGCCGGTCACTATTGTGCTGGTCACTATGCTTCTGCTGGAGCCGTCTCAGATTATTGTGCAGGTCACCATAGTCCTAGAAAGGATCATTGTTTCGACCATGATCTGAAGAAACAAATGCATATAATGAATATCAAAAAAGAAAAAAGAAAGAAGAAACGAAGGCTGGGTAAGACCAGAGTGGGAGGCTGGCTAAAGTAGGACCAAATCACTATTCAGGTCTCCTACCCCTAAAACAGCTGGATTGGCAAGAGCCGGATTATCCACCTCGCAAAAATAGGCCACGTCTTGAAAAGCTGAACGGCCTATCATGGAAGGTTACGGAGACCGACCTGGAGCGTGCCCACCACCTTCGCGAGTTGGGTCAGCTCGTACGGACGGATGGGGTTCTGAAGATAACTCGACCGAAAATCCTGGGTAAATTGAAAGGTCCCGTTTCTCCCCAATCTCTCTCAGACAACCACGTGGCCGGTACTAGAGAAGTGTTCGATCAGCTCAAGCAAGCCGGCATCAACTCCGGCGCTTTCGATCCGAACCAGTTGTTCGACCTGAAGGCGGATAGGCTAAAGGAGGCATCCAGCGTGCTTCACGACCATTTGGTACCGTTAGTGGGCTGCTTTCCGTCGCAGAAGATGATGGCAACAGCTGAAGTGATCCCACCTTCACCACCGGCTGCAGGCAAACCGGTCGGAATACATTCTGGTTCTTCACATTACGAGTCTGCCCCTTCAGAAGTGGATTTGACGGACTTATCGGTAGGTATTACCCGCATGACGTTTGGCCCTAGGGGAGCAGCGCGAGGACAATCGCCACGAGGTTCGGGGAATACGAAGATCCAGATATGCCCGATCTGAAGGAAGCCAGTCAGCATAGCGTTCAGATCTGTACGGTGGTGGCGGATCCAGATCCAAGAGGCGAAGACGTGGATGTGCGAATTAAGAAGGAATCCCGAGCCGGCAGCCATGCTGGACCCCAAGTCACCCCTCAAGGGGGCTCTTAAGCTAGCCCTCAAGTGTCGGATCACCTTTAGAGCATGTTCTCGACGATGATGGAAATATACTTGGAGGAACAACGTTGGGTTAGTGCCACCCGCTGCAGTCCAGGATCACAGGATCAGCCTGTTTATCATGTGAGTCGGGTGCCCGAACCAGCCCAATATTATGCAAAGGAGCCGATCGAAGTAGACATGGAGTCAGTGCAGCCCAGACAGAGTGGGTCTCGTGCCGTCCCGCCAAGTCGCCGACCTGGAAGAGAATAGGAAGCCGTCTCTCAGCGACGTGGATATGGAGTCGGTCAGGTCAGCCAGGTGTCACTATGAGTCGGATGACCTCTATCTGGGGATGTCTCGTCGAGCCAATATGGCCTCAGCTCAAGCTTTTGATCCGGACTCAGGGGTGATTACAAGGGTCCGGATGTCAGCCACATCCGAGACGAAGAATTTTACTGCACGAGACATGGATGACGACCAGACCCGAGGATGGCTAAGCAAAAGGAAGTCAGCATTCCTCTGAGATCGTACGCCGGATTATGAGAAGTGTCTGATTTTCGGAGACCTGAGGAAGGGTCCAACAAAAAACAGGATCCAGCAGCTCAGCCGGGAAGTCCGAGACGATTGGAGGGAGCTGGTTGTAGCATTTGCAGAAAATACTGTGGATCGAGAATGTCGGTGGCACGTCAGTACTTCCATACCAAGAAGCGGGCAGACGAGACCCCCTCTGGAATACCTCCATTGTTTGAATGTCGTAGGAATGAGGGCACAAATACTGGCTAAGGAAGAAGCCAACCGGTCGGAAGCTGCCCGACCACATGTAGAACATTTCATCGTTGGACAACCGGGGACTGGCAGACATGCTCGCGCTGCTGCGACTAAAAAATACTGCGGAGTGGGTGCTGACGAACGGACTTACCATTGGGCAAAGAAGTGAGACCCCAAGGCAGCAGTTGGAATGGGCAGTTACAGGTCACGTTTTAACCCGGATCAAGGAAGCCGGCCGCCATCCACCGGGACGGCCCGAGCCGTCGTCATGGTGGCCCGAGAGTCGGATGCGACCAGCTCGGAAGAGGAATACCAGAGGCCGTTGTAAACAATTTTTCCGTTTTGACCAACAAGTGCCACCATTCCAACGTGGGGTGTGGTGTAATGGGATACCGTTACATAAGTGATTTTTAATGTAAATATCGCAGTTTAATTTCATACTTGTTGTGTGAAATATAAATATCGGATTATAAGTTATTATAATCCACCCAGATTCAAATATCGAATCTAAAGAGAGATCTAACAATAAGAGTATTTTTAGATCAGTTATATATTACATGTTTGTCTGATTATTAAAGATTTAATTATACTAGTTAGGTCTTAACCACTCATAAAAATATTTACTCTTAAACTTTCCTTCTTCTAGACACGAAGGTAAGTTTAAGAGTAAATATATTTATGAGTGGTATATATTAACATAAAAGAAATATTTAATCAATTAAATCGTCCACTCTAAAGTTTAACCTACTTAAACTATAGAGGAACAAATTACATTTGTTCTTAACAAATTGCACGCTTCCTCACTTGCAATTTATACAGTATAAACATGTAACAGCTACCCTCTTACACCCGGGGATCGGGCGACGTAATCGTAAAACTTACATTTATTGTCGGTTACGCTTTGCTTTGCTTCTCGATTATCCTCCTTACCGACATACGCATAGATACTAGAAATAGATCGCTCCGCTCGAACCAGAATCCAACCTAACGGGCGATCTAGGTTAACATCTTTTCCACCCCTGGTGGCAACATTCCAGCATTTTTGGTCGGGACATATCACTTCTTCATTAGGTTCTAGAACTCCTCGAAGGGGCGAGTCCAGCGTCGTACACTTCTCCGCAAGTCTTGCAGGCGAACAGCAGTGTTCAGCTGGATGACCTTTTCTTTCGCACTTCTTGCAGGTCAGCCGCTTCCAGCAGCTTCTGTCGTCATGCTTGATGGACCCACAGTAGGTGCACTTCCGTCTGGGATAATCCTGATGAGTTCGAGCCGGAACACCCTTCTGCTGGCCTGGCCCAGATGGTAGCCTGGGTTGCTGACTGTCTTCCGCCAAGAACAGGTACCGGTATTGTTCCTCTTCGGATTCGCCCCCAGACCCGAAGAACTCAATAGTTGAGACACTCGGCGGTGCTCTTACGGGCGCAGCTGAAACTGCTCATGAAGCATCCACATCAGCATCACATGCTGATGTGCCAACATTATCAAATAGCGACGATGCCGATGTAGCGTCGAGGAGTGGGAAGCCGGGAGAGCCAATGTCTCTGGTTATAGATGCCGCGAAAGCAGTATCTAGGGGGGGGGGCGTGAAGTTGTTGCTAGCGCGACATCCAACGCGCTACTTTCTGCCAAATAGCGGGTGGCAAAGGAGAGTTTTTTTATGTTTGGAGACGCTTCGGACTCCGAAGAAAAGGATAAGGACGTCATCGTCCCCCGTGAGGGGTCTAGCGAGCGCAAGCTCGCTTGAAGTTCTCCAGCGAGAAGCGAAGGCAAAGTGGATTCTGACGCTATCGATTATGACAGCGACAACTCCGTCTTAAGATCACAGAAGGAGCGGAGAGCTCCTCATGGACCTCGACACTCGCCTGGTCGAGACGACGACTTTGGACGGGAAAGTGGTGCTCCTCCTGCAAAGAAACAACGTGCAGAAGTGGCTTCCGCCGCTTCTGATTCGTCTTGTCGCACGGAACCACATGTTCCGTACAAAGTGGGGTTTTGGACCTTACCATGTATAGTGGCGGACATCGCCAGCGCGACTGCCTATGCCCGTTGTTTGATATCAACGCGTTAAATGTTTGTGAAGACATTCGCAATCGCCACTTCGAAAGGAGTACCGATGATAGACGTAGGTACTTCATCGACCTTTTCTTTCAGGTTCGTCAAATACGAACCGAACAGGTGCTTGGAAGAACAGGGACGATAAAGACGTCTTGATCCAAAGTTGGAATACCTTTGTTGAACTACAACAAAGGTCCCGATGATTACGTGAAGCGAGTTCACGTAAATCGCGAGCGCGGTTTCAAGCACTCACGTACAGGGAAAATGAAATTTATCCATTATACCTGCGTCAAAGAAGGGATTCCTTGCAGTTTCCCTTCTCAATTTACTTGCCCTTGTTGTTTACGGGGAGCTCCTCGTCTGAGTGAAACGAAGCTGCGGGGGTACCGAAGTTACTCAGTACCCACTATGATTAAAAGCCTGATCGACGCCCTTAATGTATCAACACCTGATGTTGATACCTTTGCCTCATCAACACCTAGTGTTGATATTCCTCGTGCACACACACTTAGTGTTGATGATTCTAATGAGTTTGATGAAATATTTTTCTTAAACTCCTTTAGGAGGTCAGGGGCGTCGGCCCTCAGAAACTCGATCGGCTCCCAAGAGTCAAACGCTTGGGAATATTCCAACAAGCGTACCAAGTACTCGGTAGACTGCCCCTTATTATAAAGAACCGAGCGCTTCGCAATCAAGCACTCGAGAATATAACGCTTATTCCCCTGGTTAGCGGCGGGGGCTGGTAGTTCCCTCGCCTTCGTTGTTGCGGAGCATCGTTCACAGCTCCGCAAGCTCGAGAAGGCTTGCTCTGGGTTGAGCGGCGATATGTCTCACTCTGTGAAGACATATCGTTCCCTTCGTGAAGACATTCACGACATTTTGGGCGCTCACGTTTCCCTTCAGCAAAAGAATGACCTTCTTCTGGTCGAGATTGACCGTTTGAAGTCGGAGGTTCACACTCTCCAGACCTACCACAATCGGCTGGAAACCCATTACAAGTCTCTTTTGGAACACTTGAAAAGGCATGACATTCGCCGTGGGAATATGTCTGTCAAAAGACGGAGACGAGAGATAAAGCTTAAGCCTCCCAACGTAGAACGTTGTGTGAAGGCGAATAGCCGCGGAAATGTCTTATGTATAGGCATTCCGTTTGACACTTTGGTCCTTTAACGGTCCGATGAATTCAGGGAGCAACTTCCGTGTAGTGAAGTTGCTAATTGCATGTGTAGGCAAATTAGTTGTAGAAACCAAAACTAATTCTTCTTTTGAAAGACTTTTGTGTTTTTCCTTCCATTCCTGTCCGCATTTTGCTTCTGCTTGTCAAAAGTAGTTGAAAGTGCATCTTTCACGCAACGAATTACAGCATGGCGCTGTAATACGAAATCATCTACTGCTTTATTAGCAGTAGAAAGACTGAATTCTTTGTCTGCAGCCATTGCTGCAGACACATATTCTTCGTAGGCAGCTTCAGTTGATACTGAAGCTGCTTGAATTTCTACTGTGTCAACAGTAGAAGACTCATTGTCTTTTGCGCAAGTTGTTGTTGCAACTTGCGCATTGACTCGCTATAAATTTGAGCGGGTCCCTCCCCCGTTTAGATTTGGCATACCGCCAAGTAAAGCTGGGGTTCGTGGATGCCTCATGACATTCACGTAGAACGGTGTATGCTTTGTGGAAGCATGTACCGAGTTATTTATCACAAACTCAGTGAGTGGCAAAAAGTAACTCCATTGTTCGAAGGCATGCGCGTATGAACGCAGCATGTCTCCTAGAACGCGGTAAAAGCGTTCAGTTTGCCCACCCGTTTACAGATGGTCCGCGGTTGACATCTTCAGCTGCGTTCCCAATAAAGAGAACGTTTATTGCCAGAAACGTCCTGTAGATCTTGGATCTCGATCCGAGACTTTGCTTTCCGGCATTCCGTGTAAACGGAATACCGTGTCAACGAATATCCGCGCTGTTTGCGCGGTAGTAACATTCGATGACACTGCAGCAAGATGAACCATCATGGTGAAACCGTCAACAAAGACCACTATTCCAGTCTTCCGACTATGGTCGGGTGGAAGGGCGAAGATAAATTCCATTGAAATAAAATTCGATTACTCGGTCGGAACCGGCAGAGATTGGAGGGGGATCCTGCGCAGAATGTGCAGAATTTGCGCGCTGGCAAATCTCGCAAGCGCGTACGTACTTGCGTACCCATTTTTACTGGATACGCAAGTAGAAATCGCGTTCGAGAGAAAAAGCATACGTCTTCTCTCGACTTTGATGCACCGAGATCGGTGCATCATGATTACTGTACTTAAACAGTATCTGAAGTTTGAGATCATCGTCGTTTGGAACGACGATGCGACTAACATCTTGTTGCTCTGTGCTGTAAAGCAGCAGACCATCGTGCAATCGGTAACGATGCACGCAAGCGCGAAGGAACTCTGGGAGTTCATCGCGTTCCAATCAGATTGATTACGTAAATAATCAATCAACAGACGGGTTTCCTCGTCTGCCTTGTACGCTCGTCGTACCTGTCGTACAAGTGACGACGACAGAGCAGTGCAACGTATTGCGTTCGCACTTCCGTTACAGACGGTTTCGTCTCGTAATCAGGGCGTCGTGATAGCACATCCGCTATCACGTTCAACTTTCCCGGTTTATACACAACCGTGAAGTTGTACTCGGCAAAAAATGACAGCCATCGTGCCATGTGTTGAGAAATATGTGGTAAATTCACGGCCGTGCGTAACGACACATGGTCCGCGCAGACCACAAACGGTCTATCTCCTAAGAGATAGATTCGAAACTTTGCCAGTGCATACTTCATGGCAAGGAGTTCCTTGTCATGCACTGGATAGTTGCGCTCGGCTGGGCGCAACTGACGCGATTGGTAGCAGATTACGCGATCACGATGATCATGATCGCGCTGCATCAAAGCACAGCCGATTGCGCAATCGCTCGCGTCACAGAAGACGTGAAACGGTCGCTCATTGTCGGCTATCGCCAAGACGGGAGCTTCAAGCAAGCTACGCTTGACTACATCAAATGCATATTGGCACTGGGTATCCCAGTGTCATTCAACATCTTTCTTAAGTAATTGAGAAAGAGGTCGAATGAGGCCAGCATAATTACAAGAATACTTGTGCTAATATGTAGATAACCCAATGAACTTTCTAAGTTCCCGGCATTGTTTGGAGTAGGCCATTCAACAATCACCCTGATCTTCATCCGATCAGGGCGCACCCCGTACTTGTTCACGAAACAGCCCAGAACGGGAATCTCAGATGCACCGAAGGTGCACTTATTTAGATTGGCATAGAGCTTATGCTTGCGCATAAGCTCTAACACCTGACGTAGATGTTCTTTATAAACATCTACATCAGTCTTACCATGTTCAGCCTTACTGTGGATGAAGACGTCGTCGAAGTAGATCAGTGCAAATTCTCGCACCGGGCGCAATAGATGCGTGACGCATCTATTGAAGGTGGCAGGGGCATTTCGAAGCCTCTGCGGCATCACAAGCCACTCCCAAAGCATACCGCTTGGGGTGCTTACAGCCGTGAGAAGGATATCCTTCTCACGCATGAGGATTTGGTAGAAACCATCCCTCAAGTCGAGAGCACTGAAAACGGTATCCCCGCTCATTCCATCAATGATGACATCTTTCCGCGGTACGTAGATGTTCTTTATGAACATCTTCATCAGGCTTACCATGTTCAGCCTTACTGTGGATGAACACGTCATCGAAGTAGATCAGTGCGAATTCTCGCACCCTGCGCAATAGATGCGTGACGCATCTATTGAAGGTGGCAGGGTATTTCGAAGCCCCTGCGGCATCACAAGCCACTCCCTAAGCATACCGCTTGGGGTGCTTACAGAGGGATATCCTTCTCACGCATGGAGATTTGGTAGAAACCATCCCTTTAGTTGGAAAACGGTGCTCCCGCTCATGCCATCAATGATGACATCTTTCCGCGGTATCGGCGTCTGCGCCGGTACCGTGGCTGTGTTCAGCTTATTGAAAGCATGAACGATTCTCCCCCCACCAGTGGATTTCTTTACGCAAAAGGTGGGAATGGAGTGCGGTGAGGTAGTCGCTCGCTTTGACTTGGTCACGCGGTAATGCCCATTGCCGCGGGACACAGTACTTCGTGCCAGGTACGAGATCAATCTCGTGACTAGTTCCCTTATCTTTAGGGAGCTCACAAGGTACTTCTTATGGGAATACGTCTGCGTATTCCCAAAGTACTTCGTAATACGGGGAAGTCGCCTCAAGCGACTCCCAGCTCTGTGCTTCAAAGCGCTGAATATTGGTCTTTTCATTGAGAACGGGTTCGTTCCCAATACCTTCTAATTGTAAAGTGGATATACGTTCTCGAATATCCACAACCTCATCAGATGCGACAATGACGCAGATCTGTTCAATCTGTTCATTGCGCAAGTTCTTTACGAACTTCTTCCAGCTCAAGGCTGGAAGGGCCATCACGTCTGAACTTAAGTTCGGAGGGTTGTCAAGTGTGAGAGACTGGGTAGCTAATCCAGTCTCTGTCTGTGTCAAGACGTTGATCGTCTCGACGGACACAGCTGCGAGATCAGACGCACTCGTCTGATCTGTTGCCTAATTTGTTGCACGGTGATTATCACTCGTGCACAAGGCATTCTCCTCAGGGTAACTACTGTCTACCATGGTATGCATGCACTCACGACTGCCCTCAGTCGTGGTTTCTTCATATTCGACACGGAAGTCATTTGCTTCCGTGACGATTTCATTATTTTCACGGTGGGTGTTTCCCACCGTGTGTAAATTCTCTCTACCACGACCGTCATCGGTCGTAGAGTAACTTCAACACGGGGGTGTTTTTCACCTGTGTTGCTCACATTACTGACACGCAACGACTCGTTCGTTGTGTGTGTAAGTCCCTCTGGACTTTGATCAGCGGGTGTACCATCCGCTGATGTAGTCGGATCTGATCTGGTGGTGCCATCGCTACCCACCAGACTGTCTGACGCTGCGGTTGTATCATTAGATACAGCCGGATTACTCACAGGGTGATCAGATTCTGTGAGACCGCTGCGGTCGATCGACAGGTTAACCCAGTCGATCGTTGATTGATGCTTGGACATCCAAGGGATGCCCAAGATGACATCGAACTTGTCGTCAAGATCGAGGACGATGTATTCGTCCTCGAACGACAGTTCGTCTAACTCGAAGCGTGTGCGAATCACACGCTTTGGTATAGTCACGGTTGCACCTGTTGCTAACCGGACTGACAACATGCTTCGTGGAGATTCAATCTCCACGAAGTTCAACGACGTTAGAACCTCAGTTCTAACGAAATTGTTTGACGCTCCGTGTCAAACAGATCACGCATGGGGACATCGTTTCCATGCGGCTTAACCTCCAGGGTGATGAGAGGTTTCTCTTCACCCTGCACATGTTGACAGGACATAGTCCCGTCTGGTGCTATTATCCTCACATGCCCGATGTCGGCATGTGAGATAACCCGTCCAGTAGGGCGCCCCGCCCCTACTGGTTGTTGACGTTTTTTGCATCAACAGAGGGTTGCCCCTGTTGATGTCGCTTACCAGCGGACTGTCCAGTCCGCTGACTGCGTGGCGCCGGACGCGGCGCCATACATTCATGGGCGTAATGGCCCATCTTCGCGCATCGATTGCAGCGAAGGAACTTCTTGTTTTTCGGTTGCCTCGGAGTCGAGGCGACCGCAACTGAGAGATCCATAGGTTCTGGACCTCCTCCGCCCGCATTATGACGCGGATTCGGGTGTCTCGGGACGAAGTGTGAACTTCGTCTCGGTTGGAAGTTTTGGTTATTATTAACATGCTGTATTGGCGGCATGTTAAAGTCGAAAGGCGCTTG
>MIQA02002863.1:0-50063 GCA_001887855.2 Sclerospora graminicola | reverse complement strand
TCATTGGGAACGAGTTCGTTCCCAATGCCTTCTAATTGCAAAGTGGATATTCATTCACGAATATCCACAACCTCATCAGATGCGACAATGACGCAGATCTGTTCGATCTGATCATCGCGCAAGTTCTTTAGGAACTTCTTCCAGCTCAAGGCTGGAAGGAACATTAACTCCGAACTTATGTTCGGAGGGTTGTCGAGTGTTAGAGGCTGGGTATCTAATTCAGTCTCTGTCTGCGTCAAGACGTTGATCGTCTCGACGGACACATCTGCATGATCAGACGCACTCGTCTGATCTGTTGCCTGTTCTGCAGCACGGTGATTATCACTCGTGCACAAGGCATGCTCAACCTGGTAACCACTGTCTACCATGATGTTCTTGCACTCACAACTGCTTTCAGTCGTGGATTCTTCATCTTCGACACGGAAGTCACTTACATCCGTGTCGGTACCTTCGTTCTCACGGTGGGTGTTTCCCACCGTGGGTAAATTCTCTCCACCACGACCGTCATCGGTCGTCGTTACTTCAACACGGGGTACTTGTCACCCGTGTTGCACACTTTACCGACACGAAACGACACTTCCGTTGCATGTGCAAGTCCCTCTGGACTTTTATCAGCGGGTGTTCGTCCGCTGATAGTGTCAGATCAGACCTGGTGGCCCATGACTCTGCGGTTGTATCGTTAGATACAGCCGGATTACTCACAGGGTGATCAGATCCTGTGAGACCGCCGCAGTCGATCGACAGGTTAACCCAGTCGATCGTTTGTTGATGCTTGGACATCCAAGGGATGCCCAAGATAACATCGAACGACAGTTCGTCTAACTCGAAGGGTGTGCGAATCACACGCTTTGGTATAGTCACGGTTGCACCTTTTGCTAACCGGACTGACAACATACTTCGTGGAGATTGAATCTCCACGAAAATCAACGACATTAGAACCTCAGTTCTAACGAAATTGTTTAACGCTCCTGTGTCAAACAGAGCGCGCATGGGGACATCGTTTCCATGCGGCTTAACTTCCAGGGTAATGAGAGGTTTCCCTTCCCTCTGCAACTTTTGACAGGGCATAGTCCTGTCTGGGGCTATTATCCTCACGTGCTTGATGTCGGCATGTAAGATAACCCATCCAGTAGGGCACCCCGCCCTACTAGTTGTTGCCGTTTTTTGCATCAAGAAAGGGTTGCCCCTGTTGAAGTCGCCGACCAACTGACAGTCCAGTCCACTGACTGCGTGTCGCCGGCCGCGGCGCCATACACTCGTGGGCATAATGGCCCATCTTTGCGCATCGATTTCAGCGAATGAATTTCTTGTTTTTCGGTTGACTCGGGGTCGAGGCAACTGCAACCGATAGGTCCATCGGTTCTGGACCTCCTCCGCCCGTGCTCTGGCGCGGGTTTTGGTGTCGTGGGACGAAGTCTGAACTTCGTCTGTTCGAAAAATATTAGTAACATGCTGCACCGGCGGTATGTTAAAGTCGAAAGGTTGTTGAGCCCTTTGACTGAGCCCAGCTTGCGTTGACGTTGAATGTATGCTAAATTCTTCCCGGATCCTTTGATCTATAGCATCCCTCAGAGTCTTTGGCTGAATTCGATAAAGACTCTGCTTGATGGGACCGTCGTTCAGTCCCTTCATGTAGCCGGTGACCTGCATGGAAGGGGGCACCGGATCGTATACAATATTTGATAACAAATATTGTATATTCTGTGCGTAAGCTTGAAGACTAAGCTTACCTTGCCGGAGTTCCATGAACTTTTCTCGGCAGCTAAGCTCCATTTCTGGAGCTTCGAAGTTGAGCTTTAGCTTAGCTTTTAATTCTGATACGTCCGGACTGCAGATTCATCAGTGGATCTGCGGCACATCGCCCATGCCCTGGCGCGACCGCCTAGGCATGTGGTGGCGAAATAAGCTTGTGAACGCGGGTCCACAATCTTTTGCGCAGAGAGGGCATCTTCCACCTCTGCGAACCACCTACGAAGGGGTTCACCCCCTTCGCCAGTAAAGGGCGGAATCCGCGCCTTTACCACTTCAACGCTCGCACTAGGTGCGGGCGCTGTTGCTGTTGATGTTTGCGAACGCAATATTGCGTTGCGCACTTGAGGATCAACATACATCCTCTTGAAACGGGTAACCGTCTCTAAGGCTTCCTCCGGGGTTTTACCACGGAGGAGAGAGATGACTTCGGGCCCTATGGTCCGAATCATCTCGATCACAGTGGTCACAGCACTCTGTGACCAGTTAGGGAAGTTTTCCCTAACTAAATCTTGCGCGAGCTGACGCTCACGCTCACGATCGCTGGCTGTTGCCATGACAGCCAGCGGCTCTTAAACCTTCGTTCCGCTAGTTAACTAGCGGAACGCGTCAGCAGTGGTCGTTTAGACGGACCACAAAGTGCTACCAGGTGTAACAGGGTAACTGTTACACGGCTTACACTGTGAAATTGCAGTGAGGAAGCGTGCAATTGAGTAGGACCAAATGTAAATTTGGTTCTCCTTAGTATACCTTAGATAAACTATAAGTAAAGACTAATTAATTTATTAGTTGATCTCTTAAGTGTATATATATACAAATATATATAACTAATGCTACGTCAGGAAGAAGGTAAGTTTAGAGTGAATATATTATGAGGTTTTTAGAGTTTAATCACATAATTAAATCTAAACTAATCATACAAACATGTAGTATTAGAACTGGTCTGAATGATATCTTTATCATTATATTTCCTTTTAGATCGATAATTATATCTGGAATCTGTTCTCAAAGTGGATTATACAACTTATAGTCCACTTTTCACATTCCAGACATTAATCTGAAATTGAACTGTGATTTTAAACTTAAATATCACTTATATAATGGCACCCCATTTCATTTAATGTTAACCAAATCACCTTTTTGAAGACGGCCAGGTGTTTTTTTGTGAAGTACGGTAACCATCAATACTAATCAGTACCCTGCTCGAATAATTAATGCTAATAGGTACCCAAACCCGCTCTTTTTGCCAATGACCTTACTAATCGGTACCCGTGGTCATAATTTGGGTTAAAACGAGTATATCGTGTCGCTCTCGGGTAGACAGAAGCAGCACGTGGTCATTGCCCGTGCGATTGTACGAAAGCCAAACATTTTGGTCCTCGATGAAGCCACGAGCGCGCTGGACAATGATAGCAAACAGATTGTCGAAGCGGCACTGAACGATATAATGGTCATGACCAAGATGACCACGCTCGTGATTGCCCATTGTTTGAGAACAATTTGTCATGCGGGCAAGATTGTGGTCGCTGGTCGAGAGCGAGACGCACGACAATCTCGTGCAACTGGAGCATGGCATTTATCGCATCATGTATCGTATCCAGGAATTGCGTTCACGAGACGCCGGCGAGCTAGAAAAGGCGAATGCGTCGAGGAGCTCGAAACGGTTGCGTACATTCATTTTTTAGTGGCGGATCGGAAAAGGTGGAGTTTGCCATGACTACTCAAGCTTGGGAGACGGATGTCCTCGCCAAAAAACTGTTTGGGCTGTGGGATATTCTCAAGCTGAATGGACTGGAAGACAAGTATTTCAGCATTGGGCAGGTCGCGACGCTTGTGGGTAGCATCACCGTACCGGCCTCGGCGCTGTTGGTTATCGACATGATTACGACCATAACGTAGCACTTTGGCGCGTACAAAGACTCTGGCGATCGATCGCATCTAACGATATCATATCACGACGTCGAGCTCTATAGTCTCCTTTTCATCGTAGGTGCTGCGGTCGTTGTGACCGTCACGTTCATTCAATTCTACGGCTTTAAGTATACCGAGCAAAAAATCACGTCGCTCTTGCGTCGCATGAATTTCACAGGCTTATTCTGTTAAAATGTTGGCTTCTTTGAAGAAAAGAAGCATGCAACAGGCGCCTTGACCAAGGATTTGGCGATCAACCCGACCAAAGTCTCGTTATTGATGGGCGATTCCCAATCTCGAGCGTTCAAGGCCATGTTTACGTTAATTGCAGCGCTTGTATTTTCTTTGGCATTTGACTCGTCTCGCTCATTAGGTTGGATTATATTATTCCGTTTCTCCTCTTTGGTACTGTGATGCAAACGAAACATATCCAAGGCACTGATCTCGCTTGGCCATTCCGGGCCGGACGTTTTTAGCAACATTTGCACGGAGGCGGCGCTGAGCACGTAACAAATGTCGGTCCAAGTGTTTACGAATTTGCTCGCTGATCGACTGCGTATAGGGAGCCAAGATGCTCAAGTCCATGCTCTGCCACACAGATGAGGAAGGTACATGGCAGTGATGAATAATGGCGAGATGTAGAGTAACAAATTGAATCGGGAGCTATTGCGCTGGACCCAGAGCTTGGATTTGGCATATTCGGTATAGAATGTTAAGAGGTGCGACATAGTGTTGCAATTATGTAAATTGTGCTTGTCTGATCTGATTCTACCGATGATTTTAGAGACTTTGCGAATGGGTTTTTGGCGGCCGAGATCTTGTCACGCTATTACGATAAAGACATTAGTATGCATTCATATGACAACGGTACTGGGATGCAAGTAAGGAAGGACAATTGGCCAAATTCTTCCGATGCTACGCTGATTTGGAGTTACTAACCAATAAAGGAGACATGGACGCAGTCATCCATTGCTCAAATGGCGCCGCAGTTGATTTTTTTACTAAACTCTATTAATGTTTAACCAAGCGGATGATTCAGCCTACAGTCGTACCATCGACACCTGGAATAGAAAGCGTAGCTAATGTAGCCAAGGGCTTGGACAAGGTGGAAGAAATACATCCATATGCGAAACCTTCCAACTCAACGTTCATTCGCGACAAGATGCGTGGGTCTGACTTTGCAAAAATACAAGATCAGACGCAATTCTATCACAAGATTCGTGACATGCACTCACACCGCGAGGAAACGCACCATCTTGAACGCTTGATGGCAGACACTTCGGATCAGAATTCATCATTGCGCACTGCCAGTAAAGCCACAGTGCTATCTGGAGCGACTAAGTCTGTCTCCAACAATGAAAATGATCCAGCGATAATGACACAACAGATTGTGCGTGAGGTGCAAATAAAAGATATTAACCAGAAAGTGCTTGAAAAGCTACATGCTACTCGAGAAGCCAATGAAAACGATATCACCAGCCCATTCAAATGATTGTACGCGTTATTGCCCAATACAGTTCTGGCTCATATATTCAGGCCATTAAGCACATATGCGAGACACTGTGTGAGGATATTCCGCTCTTTATCCATTTGCCAACATCCTTGATCGGAATGGAAAGCGATTTTGATGGCACACTGGTAGATCTTTATCATTATTATTGATGTATTGGATTACAGACGTCATGCGAGAAGCTGCGTGTTGTGTGCCTATCCATGCTAATTTCATTGATGAATTATGATTTCAACCATCTGATGAACCTGTTACCACGTTTAACTCTTCTATCGTCTCGACACGCGTTGTGGGAAGTGAAACCTCAACTTCTTGTTGTTGCATCCGCTTTTCTTCGCTATCCGAGTTTAACCAGCTCAATATCAAGATAAAAGTTGCGGTGGCATCGGAAATATGACACGGGACTTTACAGAGGATATCGAAATGTGCTCGACTATTATCGAGCAAGAATTTCATCCGAAAGCTAATCTCAATCTACGTCGAGTAGGTTTATCGTACCTGGCAAATAATCTTCAAAACTTCCAAGAGCTTGTTCCGCTCCACGTCGATGTCTTATTTAGCCTTCTTACGACTGTATTTTATGCCCTGATGTTCACTTACTCAACGAATTCGGTGGATGAAGAAGAAGTTAGAGAAAAGCGCGCCAATGAACTCGAACAACAGTTACCGGTTCGAGCTGCTTGTGGAGAAATTTATCAGCTCTTGCCTCTGGCTCCAAACTGAAGGTCAGTTGCGATTTTCAAGCAGGTTTTTTATGAGCATAATAGCCAAAGATCGATAGATCCAGTCGTCCTCTTGGTATTGTTCAAGTGCGTTGAGC
Source organism: Sclerospora graminicola (assembly GCA_001887855.2). Taxonomy (NCBI): domain Eukaryota; phylum Oomycota; class Peronosporomycetes; order Peronosporales; family Peronosporaceae; genus Sclerospora; species Sclerospora graminicola. Next base: position 44,073 of record MIQA02002863.1, on the reverse strand, counting down.
AGTTGGTGCAATCCGGACAACACATCACGTGAGAATGTTGTATGACCAGATAAATGGTATGCGAGCTTAGGTCTCGCTAGTACCACAACCTGTGAGCTTAGTGCAAACATCATTCAAGTAGCTCTCATGGCTTTGGACGGTAGTGAGACAGACATATTTCAGCACGTCGCTTTTATTGCAGCACTGCAACATCTAGTCACAAGTAATACTGACGACATTCGTCAACAAACAGTCATGAAATTGTTGCGAAGTGCACAAACTTTGGGCCCTATATGGGCTGAGAGGATGCAGCACTGTGAGCTTAATTTACGAACGATGTGTGACATCGAGACGCGAACAAAATCTTTATTCCAAATCCTGTGGACGGACATCCAGTGAACATACGAGCAATAATCACAAATTATACGTGCATCGCACGATGGACGCGGATTTGTTCTCTGGTATCAAATGCTACGCCGTCGGAGTGATCTACGACGCCAGTGGATTTAATAATGAGATGAAGAAGACGCTGAATAATGACATGGAAGAGCCCACTCGACAATGCAAGAGCGATTGGCTGCGTCAGGGCTTCGATCCGATCATACAGAACGATTGAGGCGATTCCAGGGAAGAAACCATAAGTACAGCATAATCTCTCATCGTCGGCGTGATATAAAAGGGAAATGCAATCACATATGAATAAATCACAAGGTATCCGAGAAATATCGGTTAGTGCGCAGTTTGCTGAAATCATAAAAAATTAACATTGGCCTCTTCTTGCTACGTGTCGATGCATTGAAACAAACGAGCTTATGCGCCCGATTGAGCTGAATGATATGGATTGTGCGCATTAACTGAAATATTCTGGTGTGAAGGAATCGATTTAGATCCTTCAGCGTGGGCTCGCGATGCGCAAAGATCACGATGTCTCTTTTAAAAATTCTTAGTCGCTTGTGCCGGATATGGATAATAGAAAGGAACTTGTTCTAGAGCCGTCCATGTTTGGCGATGGTGCAATTGTACATTTCTCGAAACCTTTACGTACTCACGTCGGTATAAAAGATGCGGTCTCGAGACCAGAAATATCCGAAAGGATTCTCGTTATTATATGCCTCCTGAGCACGCAATAAGTCTTCTTGAAGCTTTGCAATCATCTCTGCTGTCACCGTTGTCGTCGTTGAGACAGCGGATCCTGTCGCAGTTTGCTCAGCGGTTAGTGCACAGCCTTTGACCTGTCGCAACGCGCGGCGCCTGTCGCACGTACGAATGTTGTGACCTACTTGGATCAGATTACTGGTGAGTCTTCTGCAGCAATCTCACCTCTACTACTCCGAAGTCGCACCATTCTTCGACGGCCTGCAGAGCGTTATACCGGAGAGGGTTTCGTGGTCAAGTCGGTTATGCACTCAGAAATGTATACTGGCGTAATACACGGTGGCAGCGCAGCCTGAACGGATACTTTTTTGAAGAATGGCGACATGTGATGTAGCTCTTGAAGTCACTCCTGCTTGATGACAGCCATGACATGGACACATAGGTACTGGTTCTCTTGCCATTCGCCGCATGACACGTTCTGCCGTCAAGGTTTACCATTTGAAATGATCCATCCGACTTCTGAACTTCGAACAACTTGTCGTTGCCACTCACAACAAGTCTCAATATTTGAGTCTGCTGTGATCTTTTTCATCTCCGTCGCAACCCACGTGACGAGATCTGAATCCTTCACGATTTTGAGCCGCTTGCGTAGCGTGGCCATCCGCTCCATTGTTTGCCTTGTAACATTTACGAACACAGCAAAATGTGAAAGCTGACGTTCGCTTCCAATCCAGTTATTCATAGACTCGGCAGCACTGGATGTAACAATACCATAGCGAGGAACGGGAAAACGAGCTGTGACCCATTTCGGCAAGTCGGTGTCAATGAGATAGTTATGAACATCGCCATGCTGCTCACGAATGACGGTCAAACATTCGGTCACGTCATCAGATGTTGCAGCTTTGACGAGAGCATAATTTTCCTTCCTAAGGCTCACGTGGAATTGGCCTTAGATATTCCGTTTGATGTGCGCTGTACAATAAGAATGGTAGGCGCGAGGTAAGTGAACTGCAACAGCAGGCATTAGCCCCTTTTTTGCGGTCGCAACTACCAGCTGGTGCACATCAGTCACATGGGGGAGCGCTTCAAGGAACCAGCTCCAGTCCACGCCGTTCTCTGCACGGCTCGAGATGCCGAAGCCCGCAATCAAAATATTAAAGTTGCCCGTGATAGCCGACGCCACGTACATCGTGCCCTTGTCCTTTGGCTTTAGGTGACATGCGTCGAGTGCAAGAACAGGGAGCGAGTGCTTGATTACTATGTTGAACGCATGGTGCACGTTACAAGCACGGTGATACTGTTGGTGTTTGACACGCTTGAACCGCGTTACTGTTCCGGGGTTAGCAGCCTTCATCCGCTTTCCAGCATTTCTTTTCGCGCTCTCCATGCAATATTGTATGAGACATGCAATCCGTGCTTGGTCCGAAGGTGGGTTTGATTTTTTCTAGCGGATGCCTCGTTCTCAGTTGCGCGCACTCCTCAACAATCAGTCTGAGCACTATCTGTGACACCGTGGACGTGTTGCGCTTCCGGTGCACGTTTTTTTTTCAACAAACTCCACAGAGTGCTCGTTTGTCAAAGAAGTAATCGTCCCTTGTGGCTCTGGACCATCGTGCTTCCTCTTCTTCTTGTAGCCGTATAGAAAGAAAGAGCAGTCAACGTGCTCAGTGCAAAGCACTTTCAGCTTGTATGAGTTGTTTGTCGGCTTCAGGTTCCCGCACATGATTGACGCAAAGTGACTGTCGACCGCCCGACAAAGGTCCACCATAGTAGCATAAGTCTTTCCTTGCATGAGATCATTCTCTTCCGCAGCCGCTTCTACTTTCCAGTCGCCGGTACTCCTGCTGGCCATCGTTTTGCATGATGTGTGTTTGAGGACTGACACGAATAATAACGGTTATCACTTGCTCTGTAATGCTCCTCAATCTGAATGCTTATTAAATGCTACGGAGTGCTATTTTTGATGCTGAATCTGAATGCTTCTGCTATTTTTGTTTCATTTTTATATTATGACCACGGGTACCGATTAGTAAGGCCATTGGCCAAAAGAACGGGTTTGGGTACCAATTAGCAATAATTATTCGAGCAGGGTACTGATTAGTAATTGATGGTTAATTTAGGGTACTGATTAGCGATTTCCCCTTAAAAAAGAGTAAATCGCAAAACCAGCACTAGTCAGAGCATCGATTTTGAAAACCAGCACCTGTCGCAAAAGAAGCACCTCTACCCTTCAAAGAAAGGCCCACGCTGAACCTAATGAACTTGAACCATAACAAAGGTACAACGCACTGTAATGAATATCAGTATGTAACGTGTGCACAAAGGACAGCTTCGCACTCCACAAGAAACTATTTGTACAAAGCTCCGGTACATGAGTAAGACAAAACGTAATGACACTCTAAGGGCCGTTCTTACAAAATGTCCCGGGACGGGACCCCGGGACAGTCCCAAGTCCCGAAAATAAGAATCAAATTTTGATCTGAATTTATTCACATTATGTTCGAACTGACATACTCTACTTTTCTCATAACCGGGAACTTCCAAAGTGGCCTCGCACATAGGAGCGGCCTTGCAAGCACTCAGTTCAATAATCCCGTAATGACAGCGTCCATGTTGCCGTTGTACTGTGTAATCAAAGCTGTGTTGCGTGGTATATCCGTAAAGCTCATATCCGCCAGCACCTGAAGTTCGCACGCCCATCGAGGGTCTTCAGTCGTCAGTGCTTCAGCCGAAGTCTCCGAATTATTCAACGATTCATCGCCTATCGAGGCAACGACTTCAGCGGCATCAACCCGACTTTCATTCGATATAGGAGCAACGGTGGCTGGCTCTTCTTGTTCCATCACATTGATATCCACCCAGAGTCTTTGCCCGAAGCGGTTGCCGTCGGGGGTACTTAAGCGCCAGTACCCAGTGTACCGGCCAGCTTTTGACGGAGCAACCATGCGTAGAGACACATCAATGAAGCACCGCTCCAATGGGCCATTTGTTGAGACCACCATTGCGCAACTTCCACACCTTATCGAATGATTCGCCAGGGGCTAGCACTGTGCCATCTGGACACGTAATATCGCCTTGATTCTTTTCACCGACAAGGGATTGCCAACGGCTTGTTATCTGATGATATGTACGACGACGAGCTCGCCTAGACCTTTCATGAAAAGTAAACGAACCTTTGTTAGCTACAAAGACTTGCTCCTCCTCTTCCACTATTCATGAACGCAGTGTTCCTTCCTACCGACCAACGACGACTGATTCGCGAAAATAGAAAGCCCAGCGTAAACTCATGTGGCCACAGAGGCGAAACAGCGCTAACACTATCGGTCTATCGTTTGCGTGGTGAACGTATGTTAACGACGTATTTTCTGTTGTGGTGCACTACGACCGTCCCAGTCCCAACGTCCCAAAAAAAAACGTGGGACCAAGCCAGATGATGGGACCGATGCCGTCCCGACGTGACCTAACCCGCGCTTTTTAGGCCAATCGTTGTCGTCTATTTGGTCCCGGGATCTTGGAACACTTTATAAGAACGCCCCTAAGCGCTAATGACCATGTACCACAAAGAAGGTACATCGTGCCGTAATGAATCTATCAGTATGTGACGGGCGCACAAAAGGACAGCTTCGCACTCCACAAGAAACTATCCGAAAGCGTAGCCTTCCAATTTGTCAAATCTCTGGGTCATAAATAAAACAAAACGTACTGGTATTGAAGATTAGATATTACTTTAGGGTTGAGTTCCAGCGCAAGGGAGCAAGCGATTGCTATTTAGTAATTGAAAGAGTAACACACTCCTTTGTTAGTCATAAAAGCACAGTAGCCATAACTTACTCCTATTTTACCATAAATTCCCGAGTAAAAATGTTTTTTAAAGAGTAAATCGCAAAACCAGCACTACACCTTTTACCGGTCGTTCTTCCCAATTGCTTAATTCAAAACAACCAGTACAAAAATTGGGCTGTATACTGACCAAAAGTTTCGATTCAAAACAACCGTAACATTTTTCAAAATGACCGAGGTACCGTCTGTTAAGGGGTTAGGTGTAACACACCATTGCAGCACACCGTATAATGTTGTCTAGCGGCAGTGGGGTTGAGCTGTATTCGGCGACCACGCCGTCATAATGTTACATTCTATGAGCGTTTGTGCAGAGAATAACTTATGACTTGCTTAATCATGGTGAGTGACCTCGATCAGCATAAGACGCGTGGGTACATTACTGTATGAATTTACGTGAATAATACAAACGACTTTATTACATTCGCAAAGCGGTCAATCTTTATCAATTCGCTGAAGAACTGGCGAGCGCCATAAACTTGGACTACAGTAGACGAGAAAGACAAACAGAAATGTCAAGGCATCAGGTCAATCGTATGAGGAAGCCACGTACGTACGTACCCCTTTTGAAATGCACGGATAGCGAAAAACCTTGACGTTTCCTTCTTGCTGGTACTATAGACGACGCGGATGACACCTTTATGAGCCTTTATCACTTGGAAAGCGTGTTTTCTTGCCAAATATACAGCTCCCCCGTTGTCGACCCCGTGACAAAATCGTCGCCAAAGATACACCCTGTGGGAACCGTTTGCAACGTCCGAGCAATATGTGATTCTATTGGGTGCAAAATATCAAATATGCGACATTGATCATATTGAAAAAAAATCAGATCGTTTTGAAACAACCTGTTCTAGAACTATACGCATGGGTATACACTTTTTATACATGTCCCGTCTTTGGGTGGGCGTTTTGAATTAAGCAATTGGGAAGAACGACCAGTAAAAGGTGTAGTCAAAGTATCAATTTTGGAAACCAGCACCTGTCGCAAAACAAGCACCTCATAGTTTCAAAGAAAAAGAACAAAAATTGCTACTGCGCTAAAAAATCACCGTATTTGACTTGATTTGATGTTTTGGGCCAGCTTGGAGTTTGTCGAGGAACGTGGCTACTTGGTACGCGCACAGTCGTGCCACGACACAAGTTGAGCCATTTGGAAGTTTGTCATATTGTGTGCACATGGGAGTGCAAATTCTAATATTTTGAAGACAGTCGATCAGGAATTTGTGAAACGGTAAAAGCTGTCAAGGAAGCCCACAAGATTTTCCATCGTCGATCTACGAGGTCAAACACTATCGTGTCCTGAATCGCTTGGCAATCCGCGGCACGACGATCATCTTAGTTGTCATATTGTGTATCATTAAATAGTTTCGTTGATAACGTAATATGCTTGCAAGATATGCGCTTAGACTAGACCATTATCAGGTCGTCATACTTCAAATTTGATCCCCTGCTTTACTACTTTACTAAATAGCAGAGCGCTTGTCCCCTTGAAGCGGCTTTTCCGACCTCCCTTCCACTGTCTTCACAAAAATAAGTTTTGGAAGAGTTGATTACACTAACGAAAGCAGAAAATTGTTAAGTTATTTTTTTAAAGTTATTTATTTTTAAACTGCTGGTGTCTTGGGCTTCATCAACTAATTAGATGATCAATTCCTATTTATATAGCATACATTCTTTTGCATCGCTTGCTTTTTAAATAACATGAAAAGTATGCAAACCACTACGCTCCCGAAATTTCGGGCAATGGATAAAATAAATGATCTAAATATAAACTAGACGTAATACTTATTTAAAATGACGACGTCCCAGACATCACATAAAATGTTATGGCCATTATACGGCTTTTCCGGTGCGTCTTAAGCATATCAAGCCTCTACCTATTGATTTGCGGAACGTGAGAATATTTACGATACTTGATCAATTCAAATTGGAACCCAATTGGAACCGCTTAGTCATAAAAGCACACTAACCGTAACTTACCCCTATTTTACCATAAATTCCCGTGTAAAAATGTTTAAAACAACCTGTAAAATATAAAAAAAAACATTTGAGTCACCTTTTGACGAAGTTTTTAGATTTGAGTCACCTTTTGGAACATTCAGAATTTATTAACTCCTACTTTTTGAAGTATAGATACTTTGAAGCACAGTGTATTTTAAATGTGGAGTCTGAATTGCCCGCGACGGTTGGTGAAGGATCTCGATTACGCAAGTCTTAATGAAAACTTCTCTAGTGAGATAAACCAACATAGTGTAGCATCCAATATACGTAATAATGCCAATACTTCTTTGTCCACAATGCCATAATTGACTTCATTTGGCTTCAAGGTCCGACTTGTGCACGTAACCGGGCAGTATACCCTATCATGGTCTTGGATCAGGGCAGTCGAAATCACCCATTTACTTGCGTATACTGCTGGATTAGATACTAAGAGGTTGTACATCAAACCATATTAATATTTTAGTGGTCAAAATCAGGGTAAATAACCCTGATTTTAGCTACTTAAATATTTACCCTGGGTTGATATATCGTCCAATCTTGTGGCAAGATCTTCGGTAGGTCACATGAGTTGATGTGGTGTACAATTTAGTAATGCTGTTTTTTAAGCCGGAAAGTAAGTTTGAATAAAACCTAAATAAAATCTAGATACAGAATCACAGCCTGAACTTTCTCCAGATCGAAGTGTTTCAGAACCGGAGTCGTAATCATCTTCACCTTCAACATACTAAACGCGACCACAGCACGCTCCATATGGTTTCTGATCCAGATAAAGGCTGGTCAACTGGTAAGTCGGCCTTACAGGTTGACTTTTCCGACACGGCCTCCTGATCGGCCTTGACCGGCAACGTTTCTAATCGGTCGCGTTCTCGCAGCATGTGGTAGTCCACCTCTCTCAATTCGTATAATATAGCTGCATACACCGAGAAATCTTCGATGAACCGACTATAATAGTTCATGGATTTGAACGATCTCGGAAATGGTAAACTACTGAGTGACCCAGGCTCTTTCGGGTTCTACTGGATTGACACGTTATGACCCAAATAGGCGACTTTAGGCTGACCTCAAAAACTCTTGACCACACTGAGCGATAATTTCCAACGTTTCGAAGTATCAAGCAATCGTTCAACCTTAACACACAACGTATCTCATGATGTAGCCGTGATCAAAATGTCATCTTTGTCGGATCGTCTTCCTAACACTGACGGTTTCTGTTCCCGATCGGGTTTGCCTTCGGTAAACACATCATGAACCTCAGTGATTTCCCAATCGGTACTGATTTGGAAGTTACCATAGAGGGCATTATCGATCAGCCTCTGATAGATCTGAGGAGCTTTCTTTAATCCGAACGGCATCCGATTCCATTCAAAAAGACCGAAAGGTGCAACAAAGACCGATATTTCCCGAGGCCGATCGGTCTTCAATACGACCCAGAAACCACTAGCCATATGCAACGAACAGAACCCCATGACTTTATCCAAACCTTCAAGTAAATCATTGATCAAGGGCATTGGATAAACCATCAGCTTTGTAAGCTTATTGACCATCCTGTAGTCGATACAAAGTCTGATATCGACTCCATTCTTCTTAATCACGATCAGGATCGGTAAAGCCCACGGCGATGATAATTTTAGTACTTAGTAGGCCCTTGATCAGGTCGGACAACGTTTCCCGATACTGTGGCGCGACTCTACGGTAACGTTGGGTGGCCGGCTTATGTCGCCTTTTTCAGATGATCCTCCTAAGCTGATCGATCTCTTCGGGGATGTCGACCTCTGGGTCGCCGACCGGCAGGTCATCCATGGTGACTTCCGGCACATTAGATGTCATCTTCGGCAGAACAGCCATCTGGTTTTCAATATCGTCGATATACCGATCACCACCTACATGGATACACACTTTATCGTCGTCTGGTTCTATTTCTTCGAGTCCGAGCTGACCCTGGGTAGGTCATCCGTCTTTTGATCCTCTTCAGATTTCATTTCGTTTTCAATAACCACCGCAGACCCCCTTGGTTCAACTTCTTCTACCTGATCGGCCTTGACATATTCCCGATCGGTACATTGGGGATACGTTCATTTCCATTATCATTCAATTCGGCCGTCGCCTGTGGTCAGACCGTGACAACACCCACAATCGTTGGACTTTCTTCGACACTGTTCTCGCTTGCCGACCTTGAATGAAGGTGAGGTATCTTCGCCTACCGACTCTCGTTACTGATCAGGTCGGTGGTGGCCTGGTACGCCGGTTCTGCCACTCAGTGGTAGACAATCCAAAATATACCACCCCTACTACGTTACCGGTCAGGAGATCATATATCTGCGGGATTCAATCGAAACATACCCCATTTGTCGGGGTATCTTGCCTTCAGACAGCCACATCCCTATAACCATGTCTTCATGTAAGTTCAGTGACCGATCGGAAACATTAGAATATTCTAATATAGCTCTATTGCCAGTCTATTTGATAAAAGACGAGACCCAACGTTTGCCACGAGTTAACCATAATTTCTGTTGCCGAACGGACGACCAAATCATTACATCGACCCATCGGTCGACCCGAATATTTTCGTACTGACCCATCTTCACCGTTACCGTACGGTATCTGTACAGCGGAGGCCGACCAGATAGCTGTATCGGTACTTCGCCTGGTAGGGTCAGGGCTCCATGGGAAAGGTCGAGTCGTATACAGCCGGGGCCATAAAATCCACCACCAGTATGGCATCCTGACCGTCCAAGCGTTAAAAAAATAAACTGGGGAACCGTCTAAGGTGATCTTGACACGTGATTGGCCTTCGGTCATGTAATAACTTTCACCGATCCCGAATAAGCGTTAAAAAAAATAAACTGGGGAACCGGCTAAGGTGATCTTGACACGTGATTGGCCTTCCGTCATGTAATAACTTTCACCGATCCCGAATTTCCGGTATCGTTTATCCAACCTTACGAGCAAAGGCGGAGTCGATAATTGAAACTTCGGCCTCAGAGTCAGATAATATAGTGCCTTTCATTATTATTTTCCCATTAGCTTTGGCTTGTTTAAACCACTTGTCGGGAGAGTGATATTTCTTATATCCACGAGATTCACCAGGCAGTAGGTCCAAATTCCATAATGACGTTCGATCGAGAATATTCATCCTATGAATCGGACACCGATCGGCACAATTTGAAACTCAATATGTATTCTCGGTTATCTTCTTTTCCTCGTACTTATTTCTGTTACCGACGTATGCATAATGCCGCTGGGATTCCAACCTGGCGAGCGATCTAGTTTAACATCTTTTCGACGTCAGGTGGGAACATGCCAGTATGTTTGGTCGGCACGTACCACTTTCGCATCTGGTTGAAAATTCTTCAAGCGAGCGCGAACCGGCATCATGGAGTCTTACATACGAAAAAACAGTGATCAGAAGGTTGGTCCTTTCGATTACATTTCTCACATGTCATTCTTTCCAACAATCGCGATCATTATGCTTGGTCGACCCGCAGTGGACACATTTCCGGCGGGGTCGGTCCGGGTCGGGCTGGGTCCCACTTCCTTTACGGCAATCGGCTCCCGTGATCGTTGATCTCGGTCGGGGCACGGTTTTGGTCGTGAACATATGGTGGTACTGCTCTTTGTCAGAACCCAGACTCGATCTTCGTCGGATCCTGCACTGTCCGACTTCACTGCGATCATCCGGACCACTCTCGCCGGTCGGGTCGCTAGTTTCTTGACCTGTTAGGGGTGGATCTTCGATCGGTATTGGTTCGATCCCATTTCGACCTTTGGCTCCCGACGTTTGGCACGCTGTACCGTCCGCAAAGTCTTTTTCAGTTCTTCAGTCGTCTTAAATCGGAGAGATGTCAGCTGGTCAGCGAAGTCCCTGTTGTCCACGGTGCTGATGAATTGTTTGACGTGTTCGCGGTCCATGCTCACGTGTTTGGGGTCTTTGGTCGGCATTTTTGCCCTTAGACTAGCAACATTAAGGCGATGGAGGTATTCGATCGGCGTTTCATCGGGCCTCTTCTTCATGTGGTAGTATTGCTTTGCGACCAAAACTCCCGAGTTGCAATTTTGCACTTCGAATTCACCACATAATTTGGGCCACTTCGATTGGACTTCTCGACTTAATTGTTTGAGCCAGTTCTTGGCCGGGGCCGATAAAGATGAAGTCATACGAAGTAACAGAGACCAGACTGGCAGGCGACTGAAAGGTCAACGGCAGAAGCAAGGTAGTGAAAGACGGCAGTATGGGAGAAATACCAACCAGTGAAGACAATAAATTAAACCACAGGAGCAGCCATTTCAGTTATAATCATTATACCAAATCGATTTGCGATAGAATGGAAAAAGGTTTTAGGTAAATTCCACAGAACGTAGGAAAATCTGCCACTACTTGCAGATTCGATATTTTGGTCAACATAACGAATTATCGACAAGTCACGGCAGAAGAAAACAACAACCTGGAGGAAGAAATAAGATTGACAATCAGATTAAATGGAGGACAAGACGAACTGAACAACGATTTCTACAACGATTGCATAGAAGAGGTAATTGACGATTTACTGGCATGAAGAAGCTAGGCACTTGTTAGCACGGTTTGTATAACAAATCTTGTAATTTCAATTTTTTCTTCTCTTTTTTCGCCAATCGATTCCGCACCGTATATATAGCGCGAGTCCAATTAGCCACTATACTATTGTGGTAAAGTGGATTTTAAAAATATAAATATGAGTGGATGATCACGGCACAGCCGTTATGAATCGGCAGGAAGTGGCTGTTGGCCACCTGGGACGAGCCGATACGACTTGGGAAGATGCGTGCGATAACGGGGTCAGATGAAGAATATGTGGAAAAGTATGGAAGTCACCGTTATCGGACCGGATCGTGGACTATTCGGTTGGATTGGATCGGTTAAGTTATTTCATGACCCTCCATGGATGAGTGAAATGCCGGACCAGATCGACCCAAGTGCTAAAATATCAGTTGGGATACATCAACGGACCCAGATTGTGGCTAGATTATGACTGAGGGATAGTCCTATGCCTGGGCATGGATGTTTCGAGGAATTTGAGCCGGTGAGGCCGGCTAATCACTATAGCCCACCGATTAACCCTACCAATCCTGCACTCTGGACGTTGTGGCCGATCAGGAACACTGGTCAACCGTCATTGGGGCTGAAAGAATATGATCGTTACCAGACCACGTGGCGTTGGTGGCTGGAAGGCCGACAGAGATCAGGTCCGGACCGGTCCGGGCTCGGGTCCAAAGTCGGGACGAAGATCAGGTCCAAAGTCAGGTACAAGATCAAGTCCAAGATAAGGTCCAAAGTCAGCTCCAAGATTAGGCCCAAACTTGGCTCCGAGATCGGATCCAAAGTTGGCTCCTAGATCGGGTACGGATCCCGGGTCAGGTCCGTTGCCGGCAAAGGTGATTCGACCGTGAAAGGATTACAAGGACAGCGAAGATGGCCGGCTTATTACGAAGACTGTTTGAAGGAAATATCGTCCAATCAGGTGACGGGATGACCAATTTAGGAATATTGGGTAAGTCACATAGGTTGGTGTACACGGTACGCCTTGTATTGATTTTACATATCAAATGATAGGATTGAATTTACCCCCAAAACAAAGAGTCGCTCTGCCACGTTTCGATGGTCATTGGAATCACAGGGTTAACAAGGTCTCTTGTAGCTCAGATAATACCTGGTTGAGACGCGCACTGACGCACTTTGGCTCACCGGAAGTCCCCCGACGGGATTTTGTTCTGGATTATTCTATACTCACCCCTCATGTCCACGTGTTTCGAACACGTTATTGAATAGGAAAGGTTAGTGGAGATAACTAAGTGGAAGATCATGATTATATCGTGGTTTACGTATTTCTAAGTGGTTATTGGTAGTCTCTCGTTATTTGCTGGTCTGGTCGGTCGAAACTTCCCGACCCGACTTAAACGGTACTTTACATATAGTATCACCCCTACTCCGTCCTCCGGTGAATATTTCCACCGGAGAACACCCCCGTCTGAAAGAAGCCACTTCCCCCGACCTGATCGGAAAAATCAGTTTCATCTAGAGTCCAGCTGAGTGAGTGTAACCACCGTGAACCAATGGGTACACAAGGTGAGATGAGATTAAAAATGGATTCGGTCGTGCATGATGACCGGTCGGAAGATCGGGATGATCGGGCCGGTCACCCTAGTGGTCACTTGTCGATCAAGAAATCGACCAGGATTCGCGGAGTACCCCTCCGATAATTGGTCGTCCGGGCCAGTGGGAACCCGGGTTCCACCAAGAACGTCTGTCTTGGATTCGGAAATCGGCTCCACTACACCATACCATACTTGAGCTCGTAACAATCTATTGAATTTTATTACCGTGGCTTCTTGTAGGATCTGTTCTCTGCTACGGATTTCTCTACACCTTGCAGCGGGTAGGAAAATCGCCGGCGTGTTAGTTTTCGGGTCGGATCCCGTAGTAAGAGCATTACTTGCTCGTGGTCAGAACTGATTGGTGGTCGCGTAACTGTGATTGCTTAGCGGTTGTCTGCTATTCAGAATCGGTCTGCCGAATTTGTCCGCCAGTTCGTGTATCTCACCTGGTTTACGCTGCTCATGTGTTGTTGCCAATAGGGTCAGAGAAAAGTTTACCTCTGTTTGAGTTACCTCGGTTGGAGGCTCCTAACCGAAGGGCCAACCAAGTTAGAGAAGACACACCGACCTTTCAAGTGAAATGGGTGAACAAAAATAGTGTCATTCATGTCTGTGAGTTTTTTTGTTGAAATTGCCTGTATAATTTTATAACCGAGGATCTGTTGACTCAGCCGACCTCTTCGAGGTTAGTTGAGCCAACCGAGATGGCGACCTCCATCTGACCTATCCGATGCCGCCGTTTTTCAACCGAGCTGTTCCAGAACAGAGGTGATCTTTGCCCTTAGGGAAAAGTTCACCTCTGTTTGAGTCACCTCGGTTAAAGGCTCCTAACCGAAGGGCCAACCAAGATAGAGAAGGCACACCGACCTTTCAAGTGAAATGGGTGAACAAAAACAGTGTCATTCATGTCTGTGAGTTTTGGTTGAAAGTGCCTTTATAATTTTATAACCGAGTATCTGTTGAATCAGTCAATCTGTTCGAGGTGGCAACCACCATCTGACCAATGAGATGCCCCCATATTTCAACCGAGCTGTACCAGAACGCTTAGGGTTTACTGACATTCGCAATAACCCGCTCAATTTGATAAATATCAGCACCTGTAAGGCATAATATTAATACTTTTTAATAGGTTTTAAAATTACATGTAACGTAATTCATCAGATTATGGCGCCAAAATGGGTATCGAGGCTTTTCGGCCATCATTTTGGATCCTCTACACCAGTCGCATGGAGAAAGGTTCAAAATGAAAACTCTTTTATTGGTGCGTTAGCTGGTACGTTCAATAACCTAAGCCATCATTTTTTTAAGTGCACAAACAGCACATTTTGCTTTTTTCATGCAGCAGATTATGGCAGGAGCTATATTAAGGACATGTTCACTATTGTGGTATATTTTCTCTAAAACAAGGTAATGATCAATCAGTCGGAAATCATCGTTTGCAAGAGTCATAGCTTTTCTCAAGGAAGTTTCTGTTGCAATTTGCGATTCGACGAGACCTTCAACCCTTCGTGAGCTTGTGGCTCCCGAAGACGTAGTACTCGCCCTTCCTGCTATGCTTTTGGACGTCGTAAATGAAGAATCGGTTGATAAAATTGGTGGAACGGCTTCCGTTGTGACCCCAGATTTTAGAGATACATGGTTGCGGTCAATCGCTTACTCGTTTAGCGTCTCACATTTGTGGCTTTGACGTGTGGCAATTGTCCATAACGGATGGAGAAAGCAGGCGCGGAAGTCCAGCAGGACTTAAAATGCTAACAAAGAGAAGCTGGAGGCCGAAGCGGCAAGTGCCGCGGCTGCTGAGCTCACAGCGGAAGCAGAGAAAGAATTGAGTCAGGCAAAACCTGCGATGGATACAGCGGCTGCGGCCGTCGATTGTCTGTCGAAACCTGCGATTACCGAGCTCAAAATTCTTCCAAAGCCGCCTGCAGGCGTCGATAATGTCACGAAAGCGTGCTTGATTCTTGTCGAGAAGGAGTACAAGAACCACAAATGGGATCGAGCAAAAAGTATGATTAATAACACAGGTGCGTTCCTGGATGCATTGAAGGTATTTAAGGGCGAAGACATCCCGGAAGCCGACATTGCTCGTATCGAGCCATTGATCGCCGATCCGGACTTTAACGCAGAGAAAATGGCAGCTAAGAGTTTTGCTGCGGCGATTCTTTCATGGAAATCGACGAATCGAAAAACGCTTATCATTTTTCTGCTTCTTGAATTCTTGCACAAATAACCCAAGAGCGATGCGTGCTTTCGATACGTACATTACGGCGATTTTTGCTCCTTGGTTGTCAATATCTACACGTTCAATCGCATCTACGTGCGTGTGAAACCTTTGATGGATTCATTGGAAGCGTCCAAGAAGAAGAAAGAGGAGGCGGAAGAGCAGCTTGCATGTGGAATGGGTCAAGTAGTGGACGTCCAAAAACGTCATGAGACACTGCAAAACACGCTACGGCAAGCGACTGAGGGGAAATTGAAAGTCAAAAGATGAAAGAGTCGTGTGAGCAGCAGTTGCTCTTAGCGGGGAAACTTGTGAATGATTAACGAGCGAGAATGAGCGCTGGGCGTTGAGATTGAACGTCTCAAGACGTCGAGTTTCATGGTTGTGGGCAATTCGTTACTTGCTGCTGCGTTCGTCTCGTACATTGGCGCGTTTGATCAAGCTGTGAGGAAGGAATTGTGGCAGCAGATGTGGCTTCCGGATCTCGTTTCCAAGGGATTCCCATAACCCAAGGGATTGATCCCCTCATGATGTTGACAACGGAAGGCAAAAACGCCAAGATGATGAGCGAAGGGCTCTCAGCTGTTCGGATTTCGATCGAAATCGGTGCGATTATCGCGAGTTGTAAGCGATGGCTGTTAGTGATTGATCCCCAGCTACAAGGAATCCAGTGGCTTCGTGATGAGGAGAAAAATCGAGGGCTGGTCTTGTTACAGTTGAGTCAGAGCCAGTGGCTACGGAAGACAGAGTCGGCGATTGTGAATGACCACGTATTGATAATTGAGAATCTCGGGGAAGAGATTCCCAAAACACACAAACATGGATGGAAGATGACTAATTCAGAATTTCTGTCACATTTTCCAAAACTGGAGAATAATCTTGATATCCGCTACGAAGACCTAATTGATTATCGTCGAAATCCTTTCGCTCATGGAGGTTGCTGCTTCGGAAAGAATACGAAGCTTTTTGAGAGCTTAAAAAGTTACAACAATTAAAATATGATGCATTAAACCTTTCGTGGTCGATATAACGTTGCCGATTGGAGGACGTGATGTGTTAATTAAGGAGCGATAGAATTTGGCAAACTTAGAGAATTGGCTATAGTGACTGTGACTACATTCGATATTGAGAGAATTAGTGACGCGTTCTGGATCGGACTATCACGAAAATAAGTGATTAAATGGATCGCTGCCACGTTAGAAGCTGAGCTAATGTTTGGTATTGAGAAAGAAAGAGTCGTAGTATTTCCGGGGGCGATGCTTTGGCAGCGTTTATTAAGGCCTATGCGTATCGGAAAGCCGTCGAGCATTGCGAAAACACGTGACCAAATGACACGGTGGTTCCTTCCAAGCCTTGGAACAATAATTATCCAGCAGATTCACTGTAAAGAGACGAGCTTAGTGATACGGGTTTTAAAAAGTCACAAGAAGATAATGAGATGTTGAAGCAAGTGATGCGAGTTTGGATATGAGCACTTTTAACTGTTGGTGCTGAAAAAAAAGAAAAAATCATGGTGTGTCATGCAGATCGCTGGTGTCATGCTAGTCTGGACGAGCGAACTTATACTTTTCTGCTGGAATTGTTTGATTTCGGTGTCTCGGTACTATTCAACATGGTTGGATTGCTGAACGTGAGCGAGGTCATACTGCAAGCAGATTGAGTTCTATGTAGTTGTTGGTTGAAGAAGAGGGAGAGCCGGTTTCAGATAGTTACCTCGAGATCATCGCTCGTGAGAAGACGACGCTTCACGTCTACAGTCTTGCGCCGGCGCTGCTAAGTATTTGGCCTTGGTGGGAGAAGCAAAATATTAGAGCGGGCGGTCTCTCGAACTGTGAGCCAGGCGGCGTCCGGCATATGTTTAGGCACACCATTATTTCGAAATTTGAATAGCCGCTCTCACATGGTACATAGATTGACTGGCCAGATTCCAGCCTCCCTGAACCCCGAAATAATATGCTCGGGCGTGTCATGCAACCCTTTTCTCCAGTGCTAGAAGCTAACGCCACTGCATCCTTTTTGCTGATGGATGCCAAGCCCGGGTCAATCATGTGGCTGCAAATGGCGTCCTTGAGCGCTTCCTTGACTCCCTTGAAAACGGCGGGGCTGAAAAAGGTGACTTGCATTAGGTGGTAGCTGTATCAAGATGATGTCTGAGTTGACTTCGTCCATGTGGCTACCTGCGCCGTCCAGAACAAGCACGGGTAGACCCCCCATCCATATCCATGTCGGGTGGATAATCCATGGATGATCCATGGATCAATTAATATTAATTACTACAGAGATGGCAGAAATCATTGAATATCATTGAACGCTGATCGGGCCCTACTACCGTTACTCCTTGTCTTCGTACACCCTTTTCACGTATACGACGATTTTGACGTTCCCACCCGCCATCCCCTTCCTACTCCTATTTTCCTTCTATATTAGATGGCGGTATTGCTTCGTTGGTTCGTGCAAATACATTCTCGCTTTACAATTGGAGGCTGGCACTGCATCGCGCGGTGCCTCGCCATCCAGCACGCTAATCCATGACCATTGATGTTCGATGTTCGTTGTTTCGGTCAAGAGAGAAGAGACCAGTACGAAACGAAATTGTATTGCCATCTGCCCTGCTGTCCATCTCTTTTCACTCACCATCCATCCTATCCAGCTTTTCTAAGGTAAGCCATCCATCCAATGGATGAACAGATGGCTTATGTGAAGATAGGCGGATTTGGGGGAGTAGTGGGTTCAACTTCCTAGGGTCGAACGTCCTACCGGGCCGACCGATAAACACCAAGTCGAACCCCAAAGCCCTACGCATCCCTCTAATCACCAGTCACGTACCCCGATGCGAACGCATCGAGGACACGTAGGCGGCTATGTATAGGCGTAGGGAATAGGACTAAACATAGAATAATATGGCAGTAGCGGCGCGTCCTACCACACTTACCCCATCCTTTCGGCCGTGGCGGAGGATCAAACTGGGCAAAAGTTATGGAAAGTGGCGAAAGCTCGTGGAAAACATCATGGAACACCAAGGAATCCTAGATGGGGAACTAGCAAACCATCAAATGGCATGGCAAAAGAGATAGAAGGAAGTAGAATAGAAAAGTCTAGCAAAGTCTACTGTAGTACAACCCCTTCCACTAGGTCGCAGCCTAGCATATAAAAGGCACTGGACCTCTAGCCACGGTTAGGTACATCCATTCCCTATCTTTTCTCCTCTGCTCCTCTTCTCAACAAAGTGAGCAAACTGCAAACCTTCCACTCTGCCTTACTTGAAACATCCATCCTTCCTACCGTTCATCTAAACCTGTACTTTGGCACAGGTGCTTGTTATACATATGGAGGATACAAGGGAAACCCGGGAAAGTCAGGACACACAAGGCATCATCATGCCTCAGGATAGTGCCAGCTGCGTTGGCGCTCGGGATCCGGAACGTCAGGAATCAGAAAGACGGGCAGACGAGACTACCTCTGCAGTTTCTGATCGCTCAAGTTCAGCCAGTAAAAAAAGGAAGTCATGAGCATATGAAGATTTTAATCTTAAGAGCAGCATCAGAGAAGATCATCCGCAAAAGAGAAACACGACCAGATGGGTTGAGACGTATAAGTGCAACAAATGTGGCAAGGAGCTCAAAGTTATCGAAGGATTAGGGAGCTCCAATTTGACAAGACATCTTAGGGATCAGCATAAGTTCAATCGGGACGGAACTCTCCCCGGTAGAAATAACACACTCGACGGATTTGTGCAAAAAAATATGCAACTTCAATCAGCGGAGGTACGTTGTGCGTGAATCCCGTCCCATCCTTTGTTATTCAGCAACTGGCGCGTTTATTTATTTGTTACTTGTCTACGTCATTGTTGCACAGGAACGTTTAAACCCCGACAATTTGAAAACCAGGATCGTGGAATTCTTTGCCGATGCAGATATCGCATTTATCATCGTGGAGAAGCAATCCTTTCACGACCTAATTAGCTTTCTAAACGCAAAGGCCGAAAGCATGTTGGTTAAACAAGAGGCTCTGAAGAATCATGCCACCGACATCTATATCGCTACTAGGATAGTTTTGATCGAAAAAGTGAAAAAGGATATTCGGTGAATCGACGTTATACATTTCGCGACGGATTGCTGGACGACAAAAGGCAAAAACTACGGGTTTATGAGCTTGACTGGACACTGGGTTGACGCAGAATCTAAGTTCCATCAAAGTCTTTTATGCTTGGAAAATGTTAAAGGTAAGCTTGTTTTGAAATCGATTGCAACGCATGTACAAGCAAACATTTGGCCCGCGGCTGTTGTTTGCCATTGTAGGATCTCACGAAGGGGAAAATCTCGAGAAATATTACAACAAGACGGGCGCAACGTCCACGGTCATGCAACTGTTGACAACGGGAGTAATAACTCTACTCTCTTTGAAGCCTTTGAAAGACGAGATGATGTCGTCTTTGACAAAGATGACAAGATGCACAGATGTGTTGCCTATCTCTTGAACCTTGTTGCACGAGACGGCCTTGCCCAATTTGGGAAAGTGGTTGATGATGAAGTGGACGTTGAAAGATCTGCTATGAGGTATGTGGCATCTGCATTAAACATTTAAATGGCGTACTTCGATTGTTTTTCAGCTACATTTCTAAACAGGCGTTGTATTTTAATTTAGCATCGGCGCCATCGTGGATCGCCCAGACGGTGCAGATATCTCGATTAAAACCGTCTACCAAAGGATCAAGGGCTTTGCTACCTTTGTCTATGGGAGCACGAAAAGGAAAGAGCAATTTACGTGTGCCGCCTCGTATACTTCTCATGTATACATTGTCATATACTAGTATACCACAAATGTGTGGCTATAAATTGACATCGTCAAACAGTCATGCCGACACAACTACGCGATCCGCGTTGCTACTCACTGGGGGCAGGTAAACACCGCAGCTTCTCCTCTAGCGAAAATGCAAATGGTGTGGAGGATCCCGCGCATGACGATGGAAGTGTAGGCAGCAAAGCAATGTTGGCGCCGGGGCCTGAACAGCTTTTGTTTGCTTCTTGGTTCGATTGAGACGCGTTCATTGAAAGGTATTTCACCGCTACGAAGCAGGTGAGATGATATCCTCTTGCACGTACACGTACTCATTTACTGATCAATCGTACCTTGGTATTCACGCAGACAATGTAGATCTCTCTTTCCATCCGGAACCCTCGTCATGGATGTTCTTCAACATGCTATTCACGGCCCTTTATGGTTTGCACGTGTGATGGGTCTTCTGCTAGCTAGGATCTTAGCTGGCAATGTAACCAGGGGCACCCATGATACAGCTAAGGAGGAGTACGACGTAGCGTTGACTGTTTTGGACAATGACGACAGAGACGATTAAAAGGAGATCTTATCGTGAACAAGTTTCGAAGGGTCCGGAAATACAGGAAAGACTGAAACATGTGCGCCGAATATTATGACATAGCTTTACTGCCCTTTTTATATCTTGATGCTACCATTTCTCCAGCTCGATAATATGAACTCGTGTGACTCTTTCGTTTATACGTGGATGAAGTGGAGCTCTGTCCTTATTAGAGGACTTGGAATTTTTGCTGTGGAGTAGAGATGGCAGACAAGCGGTCTATTGTTTGGTTTGCTCATTGATAAGTTAAGTTGTGGTAAGATAGACATTTCTCTTTATCTGTTAGAGGCCAAGACAAATGTATTTATAACGAAGGTACTGAAGCATAGATCTATCGACATGGGGGATGCACCGCTGGTGGATTAATTTCTCGGCAAATACTAGCATGAACACACCGCAAATGTAACTATCATTCTAATGAACGGCTGCGTGTACCTGACGCTGAAGGCATCCCCAATAATACCCCAGGGGTCCTCCTTCACGACCACTTTGAGATCAAGCTTCTTTAGCCCCGAGGGATCAAAGTAAAGCACGGTTTTGGTTCCCTTGTCGATGCCGACGACCGTCCAATGCTCAAGCCGGGTGAAAAAATGGGATGAATCAGCCACCTTTTGTCTCTATGGCCTTCGGACCAGTCTGCAAAATCCTCAATGTCCATAAGCGTGAAGCGCTCGTCGAGTCGATCTCTGCCCTTTCTCTTTTCCGACCGATTTTGTTGTTTCCGATCTGTCCCTTCTTCGGCAATAATAACCTCCATGACACATTATCTTCGCTGAATAATCCCGTCAAAGCAAGGTCTAGTGTAGCGTCTGAGATCAGTGCCACGCCATAAAAATCGAACAGTTCGATCTTTTAGCACTTGAACTCGAGCGCGCCCCAAGTGCTTTTGAACGGACTCCGGACTCTGTGTTTGTAGACATTCCTCTTCAAATACATCCCGGCGACATAGCAAAACCATCGAATAGCCGCTCGGTACTTCACTGCGAAGCGCGACACATCATGCCATTGATATATGCTGTTTAGCGTTGAAGTAAGGAAGAATCCTTTTTCTGGAACATTTTCACGACAATCTCGGCTTCTCTTGTACCTGAATTTGAACCTTTAAATACTAGCTTACAGATTTCCATAGGGAGGACGTAAAATAGGTCAAAGTTTCAATGGACCTTCAGATTCTTCGTCAAACGTTGTACAGTCGGCTTTCCCTTTGGTCCATGTGTTTGCCGCCATTATCGGGTTAATTTTCAATAGCGACGTCACCTCTACGACCTTTGCCACTGACACATCCGGATCGTTCTCGATGAGGACATATGACATCCTGGTTTATCTAATGCGTGCCGTGCCGCTGCATATCGTTTGTCTTGTTTCTGGCGTTTCTGTTTGTGATTTGAGCCGCGACTTATAGTCTCTTGTATGGTGAAATGAAGCTCTTGATCCTCTTCAGAATCACGACAATCCACAACTGGTTCATCCTCTGTAATGTTTTTATCGTTTTCTACAGCTTACACGTGTGCTTCTCTGGCTGCAACGTCTACGTTGTAATCACTAGTAGTAGACGGGACGTCACTAGACGTGGACTCGATGTTGAATACGAAGCGTGATAATCTAGAGGCCCCTTCACCGTCATGATCGTCTTCATGATCGTGTCCATTGTCGTCGTTATCATCATCATGGTTGAGCGTATCCCGCGATATGTCGTTGTCGTCTAGGGATATATCATTTTCAGGCGTAGCATTGGATATGATTTTTTTCTCCGCATTCGTTGCCGTGTACGGTGAATTCCCAACTTGTCCATATCGCGTAGCAGCACTAATTCCTTAATCTTTTCGATTGTCTCTATCGCGACTTGAAACTGGGGCATAGTAAGTTTAGCGACAACACTGCTCAGCCGATTCGTGAGCCCTCTAAGGATGGTAAATGTCTGATTGCGACTGAGGTTCAATCCTCCATATCGGGGTACGGTCTGTTTAATCTCGAAACTGGGAATATGGGAAGAACCTCGTTAGGATTATTGGTGCAGCTGCGGAAGAGCCATGTTTTCGCGAGTCGTCGAGTTGGCGGTAACACATATTCAAAACCTTCGCTCTTGCGCACACTTATCACGTGGCGACAAGGCAGAAGCTTTGTCGTCATAAGCATGCACGAACATCTCCGGGGTAAAGTCTTGTACGTCTGCAATTGACATGGTGGCCTCGCGAGCTTCCATTAATGTCGTATAGAGTTGCTTGGTCGGGTATAGGTGGATGCGGTATAAAACACAATACGATTGTGACAAAAAAAAATTTACTCGTTAAGAATCCGGAGTACGCCTTCCACGTTGAGGTAATTAGTCATCTTCGGCATATTACAACCCCACCTACGGCCAAATAGCCCACCGCATACGAGGGCATCACGGAAGGTGTCATATTACTAAATAGTATCTGCGAATCTCTTCAGAAATTTGCAAGACAACGCGTTGTAAATCCAATCGACCAAGAAAGACACTGCGTTAGCCGTCATCGGCGAAAATGACAACTTATGCTACAGGCCTTACCATTTGTATGATATATAGCAGCTTGGTGCCGTATTTTTGCGTGGTTGGAATTCCTATATTACTTCCTTGGATACACCTAGATGAAAAGTACCACATGTAAAGATTATCATCTATACATAAATGGCGAGATGCCACGACTGGTTGCATCATTTTTTTCACAGTTATTGTCTTCTTTAGCAGGTCACGAGCTGCCATAACTGGCCGCACTATTTTTTCATAGCTATTGCCTTCTTTAGCGGTTCGCTAAGATAGCGCATGGCGAATTAGGTTTTGGTGAGTTTTACGACCAGCTCCACCAAGAATAGCAAGGCCACAAGATTAGAGCATATGTGTATCATCCCACATTGTGTGAACCCTAGCTCGTTATCGAGCAGCCCCACACGAAGGTTGCCCAGGAGCTGGTTGGGCTCCTAGTTCGGAACCGATCAGATGATTATCCAGGAGCTGGTTGAGCTTCAGAAAAATGGAGCACGATAGCGCCATGTGAGCCGTTTTTGTTTTATTTAGTCTGGTTGTCTGCATCTGAAATGTACTGTTTTAGGGAGAGAAGTCGTTCTCGTGTATACTTTTACGTATACCATATGGAACTCTGAGGAAATCGACTCTCTAACCAGGATGTCGCGTGAAGTTTTGGTATGTATCGCGATGTGTGCCACAAGCTTAACTGGAAGTAGCGGAAGTGGCTACACCAATTTTGTAGACTAAGTATCTCGTCGTATCTTAGGGTGTAGGACTGGGATTCCCTCCACTCTACTTATGCACGTTAGTATCAAGAAAGTATAAGCTTGCATTTGGTAAGTTGGACGTGTTATCCTGAAATGTCCCCAAAGTCCCAGACTTTCTCCATTGCGCTGTGGATTTGATCATCCCTTTTTACGCCTGAGTTAAACATCATTTCGATAAGATCCTGCTGTTTAGCCACAGTGGCCTGATTTGCACTGGCATAAGCAGCTAGTGTTGAACGTGGGTGGTTGTGTTCGGTTTTGAGCTCAAAGAATGTCACCAGGCTACTTATTTGCTCGATCTTGCACTGCATCATACAGCCTGTTTTGAGAGTGGATGTTTGCTTTCCACGGCCTTGCTTTTTGCCTGTGCCAGCGTGCTTACAAACAAGAAGACGCGTGTGCACCCCACTTTTAAGGCGGCGCATCACGGAACTCAACGTCGTCGAGCTCACGTGCAGCGTTTTCGGATAACTGTTTCTGCGACAGCGATGGTATTCAAGTGCAAGGCATTCCAACCAAGAGCAGCAGAAGCAGGAGCACCAGCAAGAGCACCAACGCGTCCACTTTAGGGTTGATTGCGACTGAATTAGTGGTAAACATGGTAAGAAGCGAAAGGCGTGCTTTTTCGAAAGTATAATGCGGTCTATCGGGTGGCCTTCACAGTAACCACTCACCTCGATAACTAGTGGCTGAAATTATTAGAGATACATTTTACTTCCTCGTACTCTGAGTCATCACATATCACTCTTTTAAGAGTGTGTATGAGTAATTTATGACTTTAATAAAATCAGAAATTTTCTTACCCCGACATGAATCGTTCCCCCAACAAACGTACAAAACTGACTGTGATTTTTATTGTAAATAATATGGGTTCTACTGTATACTGGGGGTGAGTCTATGGTGATTATAAAGGTGCCCTAAAACTTTACACATGAGGTTTTACGCAAATCGTAAAAGTTAAATCACGTTAGATTACTTTAAGAATAATCCTAGCGATCCGAAGTTAGGTTCGAGTCATCTTGATCAAGGCTACATCTCATTTCGAGACACGCGAAGGTAAGAATAAGTAAGACTTTTCGGATGGATTGCGCGCAGAAGGACTCGAGCGCCTTGGTATCCTTTATCGTTAAGTACATGCCACATATGTCTGTATCCCACTCAATCCCTCGTCATGATCTCGTTGTAGCTCGACAATTCTTTTGTAGCATGCGTCGATGAACGTCTTCTTGTTCTTCGAACAATGGTGAAAATCCGAAGTTGACCCTGGTGCAAAGCTCGACAAAGTTACGCAAAACTGGGGTAAGTGGCTGACTCCTTCATATAGCTTGTGCTTCCCGGAAAATACTTCGCAAAACGACCGCTTGGACGGTAAGCTGGTTGGAATTTGATGTCCATGGCATACAACGCATATTCGGCGTTGTTAAAGACGTTTTCAGCCGCACGTTGTTCGGTCATGTCGTCCTTTAAATGAGACGGTTACTGAAAGGAAGGTCAACCAAAGTGAGCATCTTCATGATCATCTTCTCTGAGGTGCATGTCTTCATGCCGAAATCCAGTGGCTCCTCGATTCCAGGTATCGTAGCGCTTAAGAACACATGTACCATCAATAACAAAAGCGTCGGTTTGACAGCGCACTTCCTTCCTCGTCCAGCAGTCCATGCAGGTGCCACAACATTCTCGACCATTGACCACACAACTTCAAAATCGGTATCAGAAAAGTTGGTTAGCGACGCGACCGCCTCGCTTCCACCCCCTTGGTAGTATATTTCGTACACCGGGTTTGGACGTAGATAAACAGTCCGATCCCACCCTGGTTACGTTTACTACATTGGTCTAAGGGCCGTTCTTATAAAATGTCCCGGGACGGTCCCATATCCCGAAAATAAGAATCGATCTCCGGACAAGGATATATCCCGTTTTTTGTATTTAATGTGTACCAGTATTTGATGTGAAACTATACACGTAGCATTACTTTAAGAGAACCTTCCATTTTGTTCACAATAAACAACAATAACTGTCACTACGTGAGATAGCGCAGTCTTTTCTAATAAGAAACAATAAAGTTTAAGGCATAAGAGTAGAAGAAATTTATTCATAATTGTAGACACTGAAGAGTGACTGATTTGTAATTGTGATGGGCTGAGACCGTCCCAGTCCCAACGTCCCAAATGGCCCTGGGATAAAGCTGAAGAGGGATATAGTGCAGAGGCGGAACTGTGAACGTAGGAAGTAAATGGAAAAGTGAATTAGCTCATTTAAAAATCTACAAGTAATCCTATCCAATCAATTAATCTGGGAAGAAGCAAATGGTCCTAGCCAATCAATCAATCTTGGAAAGAATAGAAACCTCAAAGTCCTTCGGTAGTTTTTATTCCTGAGCTTCCCAACAGTTGCCGTTGGAGTCATCCACTCACTTTCTGTCTTCAACACTCCCCCTCGACGGAAAGTTTCCAATGTTTGATTTCGCCACGAGAAACTGAAACTTCTCGTCGAAATTGCTTTGGTCAGGAAATCAGCAAGCTGTAGCTTGGTTTCAATATATTCCAGCTCGATGACCTTGTTCTTGACTTGGTCACGTACAAAATGATATCGTTATATCAATGTGCTTGGCTCGGCTTTGATATCCCTTATTTTCGCAATAGCAATTGTACTCTGGTTGTCTTCATGCACAATGACGGGTTTGGCAATCTTGATCTGAATTTCCAACAATAGACTCTTCGTCGATAGAACTTCTTGAACGCACAATGAAAGTGCCACATATTCAGCTTCCGCAGTGCTCAGACATACACTGATTTGTAGTTTTGACTTGAATATGACTGGAGAATCATTTATCATCACCATAACTCCTGATGTTGAACGTCAATTATCCTAGTTACTTCCCCAGTCAGCATCACTGAATGCACTCAACTTCAGCCCACCTGACTTGCCTTCATAGCAAATCTCATTATTTGCAGTTGTCTTCAAGTAGCGCAGCACACGAATAGCCGCATTCCAGTTCTCTTCACTTGGCTTCTCTAAATGTCGACTCAGTTGGCACACCGCGAACGCATTATCCGGTCTTGTTCCAGTGGCCACGTATAGAAGCGATCCCACCAGAGATCGATACGGACGATTATCCATTTTTGGATCCTTCTCTTCACGTTTGACCATGTTTTGGCCTTCAACACTCGGATTGTATACCGGTTTTGAACCGACTTGGTTGAATTTCTCAACCATTCTGGCAATACATGCACTCTGACTGATCTTGAGGTGTTTCATACTCATCTCGTATCCGACTTCGACACCAAGAATGAACCGCACTTTTCCGAGTGTCTTTAGCTGGAAACGACTCGATAATTCATCAGCAACTTTCTTAATAGAGTCACCCGAAACGCTTCCAATAAGCATGTCGTCGACATACAAAGTCACGTAAACCCATGATAAATCGTCATCCTGACGAACGAATACGCACGGTGAAACACATGCCACAAAGCCCATGTACCTAAAAACACTTGAAATCGTTTTAAACCATGTTGCTGCAGATTGTTTCAGTCCGTACAAGCTTCGATTTAATTTCAAAACTTGATTTGGTTGCGCATCCACACCTTGAGGTATGTGAATATATACGTCTTCTTCTAGAACACCATTGATGAATGCAGTATCAACATCGTATTGTTGTATAACCATACCATAATGACAACACACTGCGAGGAAGACACGAATTGAATTCATGTTCGCGACTGGAGAGTACGTATCGTAATAGTCAACTCCATAGGTTTGTCGATAACCCAACGCCACTAGTCGGGCCTTAAACCGCTCAATTTCACCATCTTCATTACGCTTGATTGCGAACACCCACTTGGTTCCGATTACAGTTTTATTTGGAGTTTTCTCCACAACTGTCCATGTCTTCTTTGTGTGAAGCGCCTGTAACTCAGTTTTTATCGCATCAGACCACATCTTGGATTGTCGGGACATTTTGTAAGAACGGCCCTAAGTTCTCTTGGTCTACTGCTCATTCCACTTCGAGTGGTGCGATAAAAGTCGCGGCGTTCATGTGCGGTGTTTCTTTCTCTCAAATTAGTTGTATTGTTTATGCGCAGTTGGTAGTCAGTTAAAGGAAAGAGAGGTCTTTACGAGTTTTGGTGGTCTTTCCGTGACTCAGTTTCGCGCCATTTATTGGATATGTTATGTTTCACCCATTGTGGTACTGTATTGGGTAACTGATACTCACTCGTACTACCGTAGTAGATCCCGTATTTTGATAACCACATGACCGTAAACTTATTCGCAAACAAACGCTAAGTGTATATTTTATATACTACAAGCTGATTGGACAAAGAAATAACCCAGTACGGTGCAAAAATTTGCAAGATTCTCGAAGCTTCAACGTACCAGCCAATAAACGCAATAATACATAATGAAAACAATATAGGGAAATGGACATAAATTCAGAACGCGTATTGTGTAATTTTGAAAATCTATGAACCCACAACCTGTTTACGCCAATTTTTTTCTACTCAGCTATTGCGATATTCACATAAGACGACCCCGGCACTGAAACAAAACCATTTAGCCGACAGAACGACATCCAAAAAAGAGCGACGTAGCAGCACAGCGCGTCTTCTCTTCGATATCTGTAGGCAGCACAGAAATACTCCATAGAGACCAACGGAAGGGTTTTAGTCGTATTGACTGCGTCAATCTCCGTCTGAGAGTTACAGTTAGAAGAAAGCGAGATTCGATTCGGGAGGATTCTTTGCGTTTTCAACCACGTTTCCAGTTTAAAAGGACTATCGCAACGAGATACTGGAAACGTATTTACGCTCCCAAACACATAGAATTACCAGGCGTACAGTGACGTTGATAGTGCGCAAACTGGGAATAAGCGAGAAGCGGCTTGAAGATGGCAGACACAACAAAGTTAGGGTAAGTGAGAGAGCAAGTAGACAAGGATGTAGGGTTTGACAGGGGCATGAGTTGTAGTTGAGTGGATAGAGGAGTTATGTAGTTCATGCGGGAGGGGGAAAGAGACTAACGGACGATTGGGCGGTTTGTATGTAGAAAAATATTCATCGGGGGACTCTCGTACGAGACCACAGACGGTGAGTTTCGTCGATGGAAACAAAAGGGCGTATGTAGCTTAGCTGATGCGTAATATGTGTCGTGATTGCATGAATTGATGATGGTATGTAGAGAAGCTTCGGAGTTACTTTGGAACGTATGGCACCGTGACAGATGCCGTGGTGATGAAGGACCCAATTTCAAGAAGATCGCGAGGCTTTGGCTTTATTACGTATGCAGACCCGGAATGTGTTGATAGGGCACTAGCTCAGCCCAATCATATCTTAGACAGTCGTCGAGTATGTTGCATTCTTATGGAGTGAGTAACTCCTTTTGGATGCACGTGTCTCTAACCCGATCTTCGTTTTACGTGCGATAGGTGGAAGCAAAACGGGCCGTTCCTCGCGCAGAGAGCATGCGTGACGTCGGAAATACATTGTCGTCGAGTCGTGGCAGTGGAACGAGTTCTGTATCCAGCATTAGTGCTAATGGCGCTGTCGGCGCGACGAAAAAAATATTTGTCGGCGGGCTACATTATGAAACAAAAGATGGTATGTTGTGTCTGCATCAGACCTAAAAAGTGTTTTTTTTTTCTGTTTTGTGAAAATACGATACTCATTCTGATTGTGTGCACATTTCCCTATGATGCGAAAAAAAAATCATTATTTTTTCCAGCGGACTTTAAAAAGTACTTTTTACAATATGGCAAGGTGCTTTCAGCAGAAGTCATGTTTAATCGCGAAACAAACAAGTCGCGTGGATTTGGATTTGTCATTTTTGAGACCGAGGCCAGTGTCGAGCTCGTGTTGCAGGAAAAGAACCACGTGATTGATGGCAAGTCGGTTGAAGTCAAGCGGGCGGTCCCACGTACAGACGTTCCTCCTCCTCGGTCTGTTTCGTCACGTGGAGGATCGTTCAGTGGTCCGTCTGGACCTGGCTCCGTGGGAAGTCTGGACGATGGAAATTCCGGGACCACACCTCCAGTGTCTCTCTCTGGTAGTGTCCCATCATCCGGGAGTGGCCTCACTGTTGCTATAGGATCGGAGAAAGTATCTCGCGCCTCCTCGGCTTCCGGGGCAAATGTCATGCCTAATGGCATGTTGGGGGGATATGCTGCTGCTGTTCGCTATGGTAGGAAAGGATTGCCCACGACGTCTAGCTCCAACTCTATGCTCTCGCCTCCTGCTACCTCTTCTCGATCGATGCCTAGTAATGGTGACATGAGCAACTTGAGCAACGATATGAACCTGGAGACCTCGACGATTGGCGGTGTTGCCGATGCTCTTTCCAGTCTCGTGCTCGGTGAAAGAAGCTCGTCGCGTGGTGGCCGTGTCCTTGGGGCAAATAGTCTTGCTGTGTCCCCCCCTCTATCGGCATCCTCGTCGTCGCGTGGATCGTCCGACCATCTCGTTGACTCGGCTACGTTATCTGCTACCAATGGATACTTATCCCCTCTGGACGTCGCCCTTCATCCACTTGACAATGATCCAGTCATTGAGCAGTGGAAACTATCACCTAGCGCTGGCCCCCAGCTCTCATCGGATGCTCCTCTTACGTCAGCTTCTGAGTCAAGTTATCTTCCCCATGGACTCGTGGACGACAACGCGGACTCTGCTTCGAATTTATCGTGGCAAGCAACCCCGTGGCAGCATCAATCGTGGGGCTCGGCGCCATTGCCGCGGACGCAGCCGCAACAGCAGCAGCAACAACCTCCGTTACCTCCAGCGTCAGCTCCATTGTTTTCCATGTTTTCGAATCAACACAATGCTGGTCCTCCTCTTCATGGATCAAGTGCATGGCACTCGAATTCAGATGGTGGATACGCTTGCAACGAGACGAGTGCCACTGCTGATGGAGATGGCTTTGGAACTGGGATCATGAGCATGAGTTTGCCACTTGACAGTGCCTTTGGGAGTAACAACGTGGGGCGTAGTACGTTTAGAATGCACTCGGAGAGTGAAACTAGTGCTCCTTTCCGTGGATTGGGTGGATTTTTACAGCCAGATTATCTTTCGACTCAACGCCGACCAGAAGAACAGCAACATGAGATGGGATCGAGGACTGAACACGGTCTTACTCCAACGTCCCTTGGACGAATGATGCACCGTGACGGACTAGCTGACACGACTGAAAGGCGTAAAGAGCCCTCAGCGCTGGCGTACGATCTGCCGTCGACGGCAGCAGACTTTCACCGACAATTCAGATAGATAGCAACAGGACTCGACAAGTGCCAAGACGCTGAAAATGGTCGGTGAAGACCCATTTTCTTGAAGCGTTTGTTTGTTTGTTTGGATGCCGCATCGAAGTCTACGATGTCATCACTCAAGTGTAAGCACATTCGCCTGTTGCTGGGAGGGGGAGAAGGGTACGACGCATCCACGATTATGGCAAAAGGTGAGCTTGCTTGCAACCTCAGGCGTCTTCCGATCGAATGACTGGAACTGGCTGGAAGGTGGGAGGGAGAATGAGGCTGTTGGCGAAGGAATAGTGAACGAACGTAGAGTTTTTTTAGTCGGTAGCGAAATAGTGGAGTAGGTGATAGGTAGTTGCAAGGCGAGAAAAGAAGGAGAGGAGGAAAGAAGGAAGATGGAGAAGAAGAGGAAGGCGTCATAGACAGTCGGTAGATACATGTAATAGGACGCGTTATTCCATGTGACGTTCACTCAACATTTAGAAATATTGCAATTAATAGTTTTGCAATAATTGTTTTTCCACTATATAACAACAGCTTTAGAAATATGGGCTCGGAGTGGGCGACGTCGAATGAGGAGAATCAGTGGCGTCGTACGTTTTGCCAAGTGCCTTTCAGCGCGATTCACCACCATGCGGATAAAGGCAAGCGCAGTCTCGAGGATCTAGTGGCTTTTATTCGTTGTATGGCAATGGCAGAGCGCTGTGCAAGTGAACAGCTCCGAGAGCTGCTTGTCGACGAGATTGGCGCTTTTGAAGAGCCAGGAACAGGAATCAAACGTGCTTTGCTCGAGCTGAAACAGTTTGTGAATGAAAAATGCAGACAGCAGTTGCTAGTGGCTCAAGTGCTTGATGAACAGGTCGTAAAGCCTTTAGAATCGCTCAAAGACGCGTCCGAGACGTACATTCAAACGCTTCAAGGCGAGATTTTGAATGCGAATAACGAGTACGACGTGGCGGCTGCAGCGTATGAAGAAGCGGCGACTAGACTTGATCGATCGAGTATGGACTTACGTGAAGCACAGGATAGACAGCGACTTGCCCTGCATGTAAGTTATTGATTGCCTCCTTTCCGGGACATTCTTGGTCGGACAAAGCAATTAATTGCTCTAACCAATGTAGGGTATTGGTGTCCCAGAATTTGAGCTGCAACGTCTGGCGGCTCGAGTAGCCAAGTGTGAAGAAGAGCAAGCTCAGGCAGTGATGGCACGCGCACGTGCAAAGACGACGCTATACAATCGAATCATAGCAAGAGACGAAATGACCATGGCCGTGAGTGTGGCATATCAAAAAGCAGAAGAAGAGCGACTGGATCAACTTCAGAAAAGTCTGCAACGTCTTGTTCGTGTGGAAACGGAGCGACTCGAGGCGTCGCAGCAACTAATCACGTCGCTTGAGACGCATGTACAGAGCTTAAGTCGTGCCGAAGACATGCAACTGCTGATTCACAACCAGCGGGATCCTGATACAATGCATTTTCAAGGCAAAGCCTTGGCATTATTGGATTGGCAGTGGAGTAAAAGGCAGTTGAAACATGGAGAAAACAATCCAAGGCCTGGTCTATTGGAACGTCCAGGTGCTGCTGATGATGACGATCAAGCACCTGCATCATCCACGTCGCTACTCACAGCCATGTTCTCCTCTTCACAATGTGACTTACCTATCGACTCGGCAGCGGATAGTCCTCCTCCTACTGTCCTATTATCAACGCCCATGAGTGTGACTCTTGGTCAGTATTTTGCAGGACCGAAGGAAGAAGCTCAAGGTACTGGCGAGTGTCTCCCCAGTCCTCTCCAAGCACTGACATCGATGGAGACTCTTGTGCGTGAAACCTGTAAGACGATGGACGGTCGTGCCATGCTTGTCAAGTGTTTAAACTGGCAACGTAGTGTCGAAACCAAGATACAGGATCAAGCGAGTTTTGATGTCTTGGTTAAATGTTTTCATGTCTTTCTCGATGAATGCGTTCGTGATGAAGACATCAAAGCAGCGAAAACTGCCATGATTTTGGCCGAAACCTTTTACTTGCCAAGAGCAGAGCAGCAACTTGAACGAACATCTTCAGGAGATGACGGGCAAGGTTCCCGTGATCACGACACGCATTCAAAAGATGATAATAAGAGCAATGAGAGGAAACAAAGGTCGTCGTCGTCATTGCGCCACACTAGCAGCGACTTGACCGATCGTGCAGGTGAAGAGCTCCTTCACTACGTCGATGCAGTGCATCCACTGCTCCACAGTGAAGGCATTGGTCGGGGTGCTACACGAACGTACTTACAGAAAGAAATCAAGAAGCATTCGATCTGGAAATCGCCATCGGTGCGTCTTTTCGTGTCTGTGAATCCCATGCTGGACTCAAAATACGTGTGTATGCTATGCTATTTGTCTTGTGCCACTCACTACCTGTAGTTTTGGGAGAAAGCATTATTGTTAGCAATCGGGGAAGAGCTTCAGCGGACCCCACAGCCATGTCCATGGGAAGAATTACCCAGTGGGGTGCCAAAACACGACGGTTTGTCGTTCTTTTGATCGTTTCTGTGAGTGCTTTATATGTTCTAACAACCAGGTTTTAATCGACGTAGGGTTGCCATCACGTGAAGAAGCCGTGTGCCGAGTGCACAACATTGTGTTTGGACAGCTCGGGTCTTTTACATTAAGTATGCTCGAGTTTGACGTACCAATTACCGAGATCGAATCGTTTGTCGAAACCATGTGTGACGCACATGAACTAACAGAAGACCAGCGGTTTCTGTTACGTAAGAATTTACGTGAGATTTTTGCCAACCTGCAATAAATGATACGCTGACAAGAAAGGAAATCAACGAGCGGGACGACGAGGTAGAGAGAGACCAATTGAACATGCATGGTACTTACTGATGGCCTAATTTGCTGGCGTTTTTGATCTAGTTTAAGCGTTCGATAATCATGGCACCCGCGCCACCGCCACCGTTACAAATGGAAGCACAGCCAATGGTCGCATCCTTTTCCTTAAGAATGTGGACAAGTGTGCCCACAATGCGTGTACCAGACATACCGATCGGGTGGCCAATAGCGACAGCACCACCATTCACATTGACGCGGTCGTGCGGGATGTTCATGAGGCGCATATTGGCCAAGACCACGACAGAAAAAGCTTCGTTAATCTCATGATAGTCGACGTCACTTAGTTGTAGTCCTGCATGGTTGAGCGCTAATGGCACGGCTTTTGAAGGTGCAATGGTAAACTCGACTGGATCTTGGGCAGCATCAGCAAAACCTCGAATACGGGCAAGTGGCGTGACGCCTAGTTGACGAGCTTTTGCTCCAGTCATGAGCACCATGGCAGCCGCACCATCATTCAATGTCGAAGCATTCGCCGCTGTAATCGTTCCATCTTTCTTAAACGCTGAGCGTAAGGTAGGAATTTTCTCGGGTTGAGTCTTAAACATTTCTTCGTCCGTATCAAATACTTTGGGTGGACTATCACGCCGTCCCGTGATCGTTACTGGAGTAATCTCGGTCTTGAAAAAGCCTCGTTCACTTGCCTCGACGGCACGACGATAACTTTCAATCGCAAACGCATCTTGATCGGCTCTTGTAAATCCAAAATCTGTCGCACATTGTTCACCGCACATGCCCATATGCTGATTGTTGTAAGGATCCCAGAGTCCGTCATGAATGACACCATCGACTACCGTCCCATTACCCAATCGATAGCCAGCACGTGCCTTTGGCAAATAATACGGTACATTCGTCATACTCTCAAAGCCACCAGCCAACATGACTTGCTGACTACCGCTCCTTAAACTCTGTGCTGCCAAAGCCAGAGCCTTCATACCCGACGCACATACTTTATTAATTGTCGTACACGGAATATAATTGGGAAACCCGGCCTTGAGCACCGCTTGACGGGCTGGCGCCTGACCAATGCCGGCACTCACTACGTTGCCCAGAAAAGCTTCTTGAATTTGTTTCGGCTCGAGTCCCGCACGCTTGACAGCTTCAATGTTTGCAATGGCCCCCAAATTCGGCGCCTTAAGCGGTGCAAACGAACCATTGAAGCACGCAATAGGGGTGCGCGCATAGCTGGCAATAACTACGTCAGTGTCAGCCACGCGCGTACTGAAGAAACGGCGGGAGGACGGCGCCGCGCGACGTAACATCATGACCATTTTTGCGCAACTAGAAGAAGTTAAGATGCGGAATGGGGACTATATTTAGTCTAACGACTAGCGTAGTCGTCAAACACTATGATTAGATGCGTGCGGGCAGCAACTTCAACCTTTACCTCCAAGTATAATGTAGTCCACCTTATAAAACGAATCTGTATACATCAAAACGTGTATACACATTTTGAGCAGCGATGCTGTTCTTGGAACTGACGCAGGGATTTACTGGCGATGGAGACGAAAAACAGGGCGCATCGTTACCTTCTCTTTTTGAGCTACTAATGCAGGAACGCATGGCTTCGGCAATTAAGCCAGCAGTTGAGTATGTGGTCCATACAGTCTGCGAATCGTATCCGAACTTGGCGCTTTCCCTACCTGTGCGTCGTTTGGACGAGACTTACGCGCTGCTACGATTTTGCATTGAGAGCTACTTTTTGTCACGCTATGATAGTTTGGCTACTGAAAAATTTTACGGGATTAAACGCGTCATGCTGAATGCTGGAGCCAATGGAAAGTCGCCCACAGCGACGTCTCCATTGACCACAAGAGCGAGAAAGCTCACCCTTTTCTTCGTTGTACGTAGCAGCGCTTGAGAATACAAAAGCGAAACAGCAAAGCTAAGCTACTTTTGTGTTGATATTTGTTAATGGTATAGGTAATAGTTCCGTATTTGAAGTCAAAGCTGGACGAATACTTCAGGAAGACCGCGGCTCGGACGACCGAGACCGATTCGTTTCCAAGTACAACAGTAGCACAAGATGCAGCGAATGGTGACACGAGAGAGCAACGAATCATCGATTTCTTGCAGCGTTTTCGAAGCTTTGCGTACATGCAAACATTTAAAAAATGCTTTGTGGCAATGTATCCCTACGCGCATTTCGCGTATGAAGGAACGATTTTCTTGTACCAGTGGTTGTATCTGTTTGGTGATACGCCGTATTTTTCACCATATTTGAGGTACATGAAGACAATTCTTGTGCGAGTTACAGCAGATGATGAATCAATGTTTCGCCAGAATGAAACCACATACCGTGAAAAAGTGATGGAGAACTTGAGTGGCTCTGGATTACATAATCGAATTCGACGACTTGCGGTTCGTACGACGTGGGCGGTAGTGGACAACTCGTATGTGCTGCTGTTGTTGACAATTGCAGGGTATAAATGTATCGAATGGATGTATTCGGAAGAGGGCGTGGCGGCCAAGTTGCGGCTTACCAAGATGAATGTGCCAATTCCACCTCCTCCATTACCGCCGCAATTTTCAGGCCAAGCGGTAGCAGTGGCCGATATGGACCCTGCAACTTGCTTTTTATGTAAACAAAAGCGTGTAAACCCTGCGATGGTTCCTTCAGGTTACGTCTTTTGTTATCCCTGCATATTCCGCTACGTTGAACAGCATGGAGAGTGCCCGATTACGCAGATAAAGTGCACGTCGGTCACTATAGTCAAAATATACGACGACGGGCGAGAGTTGTAAGTGCTGTCGCTACAGAGCGCAAGAAGACCGACTAAAAATTTTCTACCGGAATTGCAAGTAAGTTTTGGCAAGTGACCTTTTGAATCAAAGGGCTAAGAAGCAGTGATAAACATGGGTTTCAGAGGCGAAAAGTGGCAGACTGCAGTCGAATACGCTGAGTTGGGCGTGTTTAGCTAGTTGAAGGTGTATCTCTACGGCGATAAGCGGTCAACTTGACCAGGAAGTGGACGTTGGTGAAAATGGTGGTGAGATAAATGATGGAACGAAGGCCTTGCGTCTCGGTCAAGATGTTGCTCGTTCATGCTCAAATGACATTGCATTGCATTCGCTAGGCGGATCACGTGCTAGCAGCGGATCGGCCAAACTTTCGGACCCTGACTCCGACCGGAAAAACATCTTCGTAATTCCCATGTCACCTCCCACTTGGTCTCGATTACAAAGTCCAGCACTACAGAGACATTGTAATTAAAGAAATACTGTAAAACATGCAGATAGCGTTGACCGTTGTTGTTGTAGAGTTTTCAGCACGACAGACCAACGTCACGCTACATTTAGTTGATGAAATTGTCGACGCCTCCAAGAGGCTCTTGAGTTAACGAGATACTTGTACTGTAGGTATATCATGTGCTTTTGAAGAAATGCTCTTTTACGGCAGCACCGATAGCCAAAACTATACCTATATTCCAGAAAATAGGCAAAAAACACCACTCCTCTTATCTATTTTCTTTATCATACTGATCAAAGGACCCATTTCAACATTCCACTCCAAAGCACTCGAAGCTTTTCTTGCGATGAATCGGCTGTTGCAGCACTTTGTCGACACGAATGGGACAACAAGTTCGCGTCCACCAATACCGGCGCCGCCGCAGTCATCAGGGGGATCTTACCATGGTAGAAACCGCGGCTCCTATCAACGCGAGACGCCTGGAGGACCGTTTTACTACCAGCCATCACACGCGCAATCTCCTTGGCAGCAGCCTCCACAACCCGTAGTCGCTAATGGATTGGAGGAAATTCCACTCACATCCCACTCCAGTGGAGACAGGTACGAAACGGTAGACCTAAACGCCGACAAGAGTCCACCGCAGCCATTGTTCAACTCACCACCGAATAAGAAACACCCATTACGTGCAAGTACCGGCTCAGCTGCCGAGCTCTTTGCTCATAATTCTTCTCCAACAGCGAGTGACTTTTTTAACAGTGTTTCATCCAGTAGCAATGGCGACAATCCGTTCCAAAGTCCGTCAACGAGTGTGAACAGCAGTTCGTTTGTGGCGAATGGATCTGACAAAGTGAACGAGATTAATACACCCAATACGTTTAATACGGTGTTTCATGCGTCGGGAGACAAAGATGGTGGCAATTATTTGTCCCAGAAAGATCAAGTTACGACCAACTTTCAGAATAGTGACAGCAACTTATCGACACTCCATTCCCCATATATTGCAACACAAAATGAAGAAATGGCCTCAGTTTCTTTTGTGGAAAAAAGTGTTTATTCTGAAGCTCATACTTCACAAAACGAGGCACAAGGGCTGCAATTGTCAAGTGCCGACGTTCTTTTCGGAGCTGCTGCACCTCTAAACAACGGAGACTGGACACATTCGGTTCCATCATCGTCGGCCTTGCCCCCACCACCTGGACCAAATCCAGTACAAGCCCAAGAAGACTCCCTTGTTGATACAACACCAAGTGCCAGCAGTTTATTTAGCGCAGAAGCACCAAAAACGTTCCAAATCCACGAGACTACACCATTTAGTCCCCCGAAAAATGGGGTTTCCTTGCCACCCAAGCCCCCGAGTGGAGTACCCCCACCGTCACCGGCAAAATCGCACCCAAGCGTTCAATTCCCAGCATCAAATTCATGTGTTGAGACACCAATGAAGAATGCTTCAATCACGGACGAAATCTCCATAGAGTCTCAGTACCGTCTCCAGTACGAAGAGCCGAAGACATGCTGTTTTCCCTGCTATTCGAAGTCGATGAAACTCTCTCCCTCCTGAAAATCGTCGCTCAAAGGCTGGATTGGAAGGCTCGCACCTCAAATTTTCCAGCCGTGAAAACGAGAAGAGATGTCTTGTCGAATGCTCCAAGCCTTGCGCCAAGTCGCATGTCGATGCTGTCGACATTAGATGACTCGCTCAAGCTCTCGGACATGTATAAACAAATGTCGGCACGACTCGAGGGAGAGAAACACGAGTTGCTCAAGGTAGTCGCAAACCAAGCGCAAGAAATTGCTCAAATGAAGAAACACATCAAGTCGTTAGAATTGCAGCTAAAGACATACCAGACTCAAACGAGATAGATAGGTGAAGGTGAAGAGTACAAGAGGTGAATAAAGAATTAACGACAAAGGCACGAGGAGAAGAACATTGGAATTGTAAACAATAAAGGGGGGGGGGGTATATGTAATGAAGAGACGCTCCAGTTATCATTAAGTAGTGGAATTAAGTGAGTGGAATCGTTTCGATGAAACGGTGGAGGAACACGAAAAACACTCAGGTTTTACTATACGGCGCGCAACTAGGATAAAATTGTCAACGCCCTGGCATGAGTATGTTGGTTCTAATGGCCCTCGCTATTGTCTGTGCCTTGTTTCCATTTTGCATTTTTTTCAGTCCGTCAAGTAATTTTTCAATCATGAAGGCAAAATTCCCCGGCACATAAACCAACCGCGGAAGCACCAGTAGCCCATTCCAAAACGAAAACCACTCGCAGCTTTCAGCCTCCCACCATCACCATTCACATGAAAGCGACGGATTCAATCAAAACTTACCTGCTCGCGACAATTTCTCGCCAACGTCCTGTCTTGATAGTGACAAGAATCTCTTGGCAATGTTAGAGGCAACAAGTACTTGTCTAAAGCAGAAAAAGATGCATCTCGAAGCGCTGGGCGCTTTAGAACAGAGTTTGTGGCTCAAACGACGCATGTTTGGTGTCGAGAATACCATTGTCCAGAAAGCACTGACCGAACTCATTTTGAGCTGCAATGCCATTGCAATGGAATTTCTCGCCCAAGACCAAGTTGAGTCATGTCTAACCGTGTTACGCAAAGCAGAAGCCATTACGGCCCGTGGCAATTTCAAACGATCGCAAGCGCTACAGATTCTAACGTTTAATAACCTTGGCTGCTGTTATCGAAAGCTTGGGAAACTCAAATCCGCTTTAAAGTATTTAAAGGAAGCAGCACAGCTCGGAGCCGAGTCCACGCACGTGAACAACCTGTCGATTACGTACCTGAATCTATGTGCGATCGAGTCGCAGCTTGGACGTCATGAGCTGGCACTGGAACACGCTCAAGCAGCGATTTTCCATACACAAGCAGAACTTGTGAGCTTTGAGGACGACGAAAAAAAGGAAGGAGACCAACCCGAGGTAAAAGACCCAACGATACGTCAAGAAAAACGGATTGCACTTGCTGTCGCGTACCACAATCTTGCAGTCGAGCTCGAGTTTAATGGACGAGGAGATGCAAGTTTGCAGTGGTACAAGAAGGCGATGCAACTAGCGTGGAACTATCGGGCGACACATCAAGCCCTTTGTCAATCGTTTGTTACAAGTTTCTCGAATGCCAAGAGAAAGCAACAAGCAACCAAGACACGACAGAATGGAGGACCAATAAAGGCATTTCAAGAACGTCGACGGCCTATGAACCGTCCACAATCGGCCCAACGTGCGACCTATGAACGCGAAGTTTCCTACAGCTCGACTGTCGCGTCTCAATGCTACAAAACAAGGCATCATCAGTCTGAAGCTCCCGCTGCTCGTCGACGTCCAGCATCGGCTACAACGCAACAAAGCACAGTGTTCTTGAAACCAAACCAAGGCCATGTGACCAAGCACCGCGTGTCGGGGGAACCTCCTTCAACGGTTGAGAGTGCGTTGGAGTCACATTGGAGAAAACTCGAAGAGAAGCATGAGTTAAATGAAGTGCCCATGATAAAGGAAGCAAACGTTCAAGGACAAACGTGTCCCCCACGAGGTCCCGAACGTGGGAGTGCTGTACGACGGCGAAAACATCCGTTTCAACTGATCACAAGACAGCAAAAGCTCCAGGATCAAGTATATTTCACAGCTCTGGACGAAGAGATTGAAAAAGACAACGACTATGGCTCAAGCAGTGACGAGAGTTTCGACAGTGAGATCACTACGTGTAGTGAGAATCAATGGGCAAACGAGCTCGAGCGAGAGCATGCTGCTCGCTCTCAAGCATCTTTCGATAAAGACGAAGAAATGAGTGAGGTGGCACCACAAGAAGTTAAAGTTTTACCCGCCAAGGACACTAAAGATAAGGACGATACCGATCCAGATCTTCCAGCTCAGCGTGTACGCCACTTGGAGTATCTTCGTCGAATGAAAAAGCTTGCGGAAACCATTCGAGACGATCTAAATGGTGTCACACGACGGCTGACTTTTGTTCATCATTCCAGTGACATTGACAAGAAAGCAAATCCCGATTCGAAAGACTTTAGCGCTCGAAAAGCAGCGTCAAAACTTCGTAAACGGATTCAACAGGCTCGACTTGATGCTAGAAAGGAGTCACGTGACGTTCGATGCGAAGTGCAGACTCAAACGCAACCGATCGATGTCGAAAAGCCAGAGACCGAGCAACGAAAGCTTGAAAACACCGAGTCACTTGGATTGAACTGTGAAGCTCGTGATGGCATCATGGAGCGACAAGTGGCCGAAGAAGCTGCAAGTTGTCGACTTCAGGCCTTGTTTCGTGGTTATCAGTGCCGTAAGGAGGTCAAAAAAGCGATCAAGCAGGTACGAAAGCACACTTCAATATCTCTTGTTTTTTTATTGATTGGAAGCTTGATGATGTTTCTCTGTCTAGACTAAGCTTGAACACGACTCGGCACGTTTGATTCAGCGCCAAGTGCGGCAGTATCTTGACGTAAAGGAAGAAAGCAAGATGAAAAGACAGCTCGAGCTACAGCGACTGGAAGTTGAAGAGATGGCAGCATGTCTTCTTCAGCGCTTGTGTCGTCGATGGATTGATCGCAAAGCTTGGAAAACACAAGTGGAAGAAGACGAGGAAGATGAAATTGCTCCTCATCTTGATCGCTGCGAAGAAGCCGAGGCAGGTCAACAGAATGTTTCAATGGAACCAACGAGCAACTATGACGAAGAACAGAGTATAATTTTTAACGACGACGAGGAAGAGGAAGCCAAGGCAAGTCCACGTCTCCTGATGGAATCAGAGCCACAACAACCGTCATCAGTGGCTGCTTTGTGCTTTGAAGCCAAAGAACGAGAAGCTGAAACCGAAGCAAAAGTACGAGACTTTGGACATCAAACTGCTGCTGCTGCTGCAATTTGTATTCAAGCGTGTTTCAAAGGCTTTGTTGGGCGTCAACGGAGTGCTTTGGAGTTTGCACGTGTCTTGAGCTCGCGATACATTGAACACCACCATTTCGATCTCGCGTTGACCCATGCTGTACGTTCATAATCTCCCTCTCTTTCTTTCGTAGCTTTCTGATTCACTTCCCTCTTTATTTCCCTAATCTAGTTGGCATTGGAACAACCGTTTCTTGAAGAATGGAGTGCGATCAAGATCCAAGCTCTTGTACGTGGGTATCAGAGCCGTCTTGTGACTGAATGTACGAAAGTTGGAGTCGAGACGGCAGTAATTGCGATTCAACAGTGTTATCGCGCTTACCGTCGATACCTCCATCGAGAGCTCGAGCAAGGCGTGCGTAGCCTCGCCGTTCGAATCATTCAACAACGTGTTCGCCAGTATCTTGAACAGAAGGCAGCGTTGCATCAAGCTGTCGTCCAACACGAACGTTGGAACGTCGAGCAGATTGCGGCGAGTACGATCCAGAGCTTCTGGCGACAGGCTTATGCTGCTCTCGAGCAGCATTTCGAACAAATGGAAGCAGCCATTTGCATTCAAGCGCTTGTACGTGGCCATTTGACCCGTCAATTGCTGCCCCCGAGGCACAGAAAGAACGTGCTTGAAGACATAAGTGGTTTCACGGCTGTATATTATTAACAACTACGACGTATTCTCAAGTAACCAGACCCTCCATCATCATCTAAAGCGACTTGAGTTGACCCATGAGGTCTTCGAGACTGACATGATCTTCTACTACAGTCGATTGAGTCTCTCCAGTCGATCCCTCTGCCGTAGAGTTATCGTAAGCAAAGGAGAGACCCGATGTTGTCGCTCTACTCGACGTCTCGATTCCTCCCGCCGCCTCGTCATCTTGTTCGAGCTCAATGCCCCACTCATTGTCCCTATGCTCGACTTGTGATTCCTCTTCTTTCCCCCGAGTGTTTCCGCTTGTTGGTGTCCAGCCCACATGGTCCGCTGCCAGTTGTTGTTGACGACAATAAATGTTCGAACAGTCTGGATTGGGACGCATGACATCGGACGGAAAAAAGTCCGTCATGGCACTATAACCCAAATAATACGACACTTGACCAAATTTGAGCAGATATTTGAGTACATTTTGGACGAGCATGGCCGCAACGAGGCCCATGGTCGTGGGTAAGGACGCGGCACACACGCCTTCTCGCTTTAGGGTCGACTCGTCAATGCCACTGGCTACGATCAAAGGCGGCAAACATTCAAAACACGCCGTGCGGCCTGGGAGCAAGAATTGAATATGCCCCGACACGGCATCTTCAGACACACCTGATTCCATCCAGATCTGATTCAATTCATTGCACGCCTGATTCAACGCTGTCCGCGCGGCATAATTGTCGACACAACTTAGGACTAAATCGACTTTTTTGGTCCCGTCGACACTACCATGTTGCATACGATCCAATAATTGGTCAAAATTCGATGTCTTGGTGATATCCAGGGTATACTCTTCAAAGATCACGTCCGGGTTGATACCTGTGCACGTATTTCAGTCAATAGTTTCATTCTGGCAAGGGTATTCATTCTCACAGGTTCCTCACTTTGTAATGTCTGCTTCGCCGCCGCCGTCTTGGTCAGCCCTGCCTGCTCAGGGCGGAAAAAGAGGCGGTTCATATTCGCGATCTCGACTTTATCGTAGTCGTACATGATCAGTTTCCCAATACCGCAACGAGTTAACATCTCAGCTGCGACCGAGCCGATACCTCCGAGCCCCACGATCAAAACGGAAAACGTGCGAATTTTTTCATAATTCGAGACAATTCCCATGCGCTTTAACGCCATTAAGCGACTGTACGGATTGCTGTCCACTACCTCGGCGCTCATTTGCTTCATGCCAGTACCTGCTGCTTCACGCTCTAAACGCAGCTGGAGTGCCGCTTTTTGCTGCATCAATGCGGCGATCTGCTCGTCCAGAGCGCGAAGTTCCGCTGTCGTTGTCGACATGATACA
>MIQA02002862.1:0-20870 GCA_001887855.2 Sclerospora graminicola | reverse complement strand
TGATGGTCGGATGATCTTTGTACTTAGCAAACCCTTGATCAAATCGGATAACTTTTCCCGGTATTGAGGTGCAACTTTACGACAACGCTGAGCGATCGGTCTTGCATTTCCCACGTCTATATCACAGACAGCTCCGAATGCGGCTGGGGGTAGGGCGTTACCTTTCCCCATCAGTAAGTGACGCCTCTTCCAGATGATCTTCTTTAGCTGATCGATCTGCTCGGGCGTGTTCACTTCGGGATCACCGACCTGTAAATCTTCCATGGTGACTTCTGGCATATTTGGTGATACTTCCGGTAACACGGCCATCTGCTTCTCGATACCTTCAATGTACTGATCGCCACCTTCGTGTATACACACTTGCTCTTCCACCTGATCTACCTTTTTCTGATCGGCGTCATCTTGAATCGCTCCTTGTACGTCACTCGACTGATGGTTTACTTCGGATTCACCCTCCTCTGTAATTACTTCAGCTGGTTCATCCTCCTTTTCTTTCTCATGATCGTGCTTGAACTCCTCACTGTCCTTTCCGCTATCTGGGTCCGTTGTTTTCAGTGAGTCGGGCCTAATTTTACTCAATATCTGTGGACCTTCTTTGACCCGGCCTTCCCCTGTCGCTTCGATCGGTGGCCTCCTGATCAGCAGCTTTGTCGGCGTAGAATACTCCGGCTTCTCGACCATAGGTGAGGTATCTTCATCCGCTAAATCTTCGTCACTGATCATGTCCGTAGTGGCTTGATAAGCCAGATTCTGCCATTCAATGTATCTTCGTGATCCTACTGAAACATATCCGATCTGTCGGGGTACTTTCCCTTCAGGTAACCACATCCCTAAGATCATATCTTCGTGGATGATCAGCGGCTGATCGGATATATT
Organism: Sclerospora graminicola; assembly: GCA_001887855.2. NCBI lineage: Eukaryota > Oomycota > Peronosporomycetes > Peronosporales > Peronosporaceae > Sclerospora > Sclerospora graminicola. The sequence continues at coordinate 19,994 of MIQA02002862.1, read as the reverse complement.
TGTGACCCTGATATAGCTTGATCGGCCGATACTTTTAACGAACGTTGGTACCCAACGTTCGCCACGGGTCAGCCACAATTTCTGCTGCCGATCACTCGACCGAATCATGACATCGACTGATCGGGACACCCCAATGTTCTCGTACTGACCCATCTTTAACATCCGTACATGAGTACCATATAAAGGTCGTCAGCCAGATAGCTGAATCTGCACTTCATCCGGCAGAGTCAGGGTTCCATGAGACAGGTCAAGTCGTATACCGGCTGGTACCATAAAATCCATCCCCAATATCGCGTCTTGACCGGCTAACCGGCCGATCCAAGCATTAAAATAGTAGACCAGGGATCCTGCCAGGGTGATCTTCACACGTGGCCTTTTGTGGGTTTACTTACTTCCTTAAATAAGTGCTAATAAGGATTTAAACTATCACTAATTATGGGTACACTAAGTGGTACACCAGATCCTACTCAAGGTACGACTGACCCTTATTTAGGTAGTTTACAACCCAGGTTATGAACCCAACAGGGGCAGATTCAAGGGACCGCGGTTCAACCAAACCGGGCTCGGACCGCAGGGTCGCAGAAAGGAATTCTCCATTCGACATTCTGGTTTTCTCCCGTCAAGAAGAAAGAACAAATCTCGGAAATACCCAGCGATCACTCGGGGAGGAACTAGCTGGAGCACAAGAGAATTTGACAAGCCAAGAGGAAATGAATACGGCCGGACATAGTGACCAGATGCGGATGTAACGAAACATGGCACAGGAATTCCGCATGGAGCCTTTTAACGGAGAAGGATTCAAGGTCTACAAAGTAAAGATGAGAGCGAAGCTGAATTCAGCAGGATTATTAGCGCTGGTCACCGGGAAGGAGCGATACAATTTTGATTGGCCGGTAGAGATGAAGGACACCTGGGACTGCCGATATGCTGCAGCGCATGCGATGATAGTTGGAAGTCTTGAAGATGCGGTGGTGATTGAGACGGGAAATCCCATTCGTCTCTGGGATGCTTTGATGGCGGAATACGATGGAATGCCGGCGCGCAATAGGATCGTTGTGGAGAAAGAACTTTTCAATCGCTTCCTGAGGCCTGGAGAGCGCATGCTGGACTACATTAACGAGATGATACAACTCGAAGGCGAGTTACGCAAGGCGTGAGATTCAGATGAACAACGTAGAGCATCGGCAAAACATATAACAAGTTACTACGAAAGGAAGGCGTGAGACATTACAAGAGGCAATGCGGCGGAGCCCTTGCAGAATATGTAACCAGTACGGAAACTGGATGCGTGATTGCCCGCGCAGTATGCGTAACGGTGGGGAGGCAAACCCAAGTCGCTATGGATGGAGTAATACAGGAGGCCGTCCAGGCCGCGATGGTGGCCGCGGTGGCAGACGCGGAGGTCGCGGCGACGACCAAAGTCGATACAGTGGATGGCGATCCAACTACTCCGGTGGTGCAGGGACACAAGATGAACCGATACCAGTCCTCATGGTGCAGGCTTGCACCAAGGAGCCATTACTCTCTCCAGACGTCATTGAATGGAAACTTGACAGCGGAAGTCAAGCAAACGTGTGTAATCTAAGAGAGGCCTTTCTCGAGGTATACACGGTACAAGACAAAGACTTAGTCATGATGAATGGCACAACCTCTACGGTAACGCAGATGGGTACGGTGTTACTCTGCGTGCAGAACGAACTCACAGGTAAGATTGAGAAACGCAAGCTGGAAGACGTATGGTATGTACCAGAAGCGCGTGCCAACATTATTGCATTTGGCTATTTTCAGTCACGTAAGTACAAGGTAACACTTCATAGCGAAGAACAATCGATAGCGCACGTAACGAAGGGAAACATCAAGACCAAGTTCAACAAGATAAATGGACTCTACAGACTTTGGACACATGTCTACACTGACGCTGGTCGTGAGATACAGGGCGTCTCGCTTATGGATAAGCGCAGCAAGGCTAAAGAAAAGCAAGCAGAAACAGATGCACGAACGTGGCACAAGCGGTTTAATCATGCAAACCAACAAGTAATCAAAAGCATGGATAAGAACAAGACAGTCCAAGGACTTAAGATCAATAAAACGTTGGCAAACTACGACTGTGTTCCATGTGAAGTGGCTAAGGCCAAAACAATGACATTCGGTCATAAGACAAGGAAAGCCACAAGGCCATTGGAAAGGCTATGTCTTGATGTGGATTCGATTAAAGTAAGGACAGCCTGTGGTGCAAGCATGTTTTTACTCGTCATAGATGAATATTCCCGATTCAAGTGGGTCTTCCTACTCAAGACAAAAGATGAGGCGGCGAACCATCTAACAAGACTGTTGCGAAGACTCAACACGGCATTCATACACCGACGTCTAAGGATACAAGAATTATTTTCGGATCAAGGAACAGAATTCGTAAACATTGATCAACTCTGCAAGAAAGAAGGAATTAGTGTACAAACAACGAACGCGTATTCCTCTCAAGAAAACGGCTTGGTGGAACGTGGAAACGGTGTGGTGGTGATGAAAGTGCGTGTATTACTTGAAGAAACACAACTACCATTCTCACTATGGGGAGAGGCACCTACATGTGGTAGATACCCTCAATGTGACAGGGTCACGGGTAATCAACGGGAAAAACCCTCATGAACTACTTTATGAAGAGAGACCGGATGTCTCGCACTTACGCACATGGGGATGCGCAGTGGACGTGTTAGTCATGAAGAACAAGAGTCAGAAGAAGGATAAGCTCAAACCGATCAAGATGCCAGGGTTGCTGATCGGTTACTAACGCAAACAAAAGGTTACAAGTGGATATGTGCACTTGATGGCAAGGTTGGCACAGCACGAGGTGGAAACATGACATTTCGAGAAGCCTACACTATAGATGCAAGTTATGTGCAGAAAATGATCGAAAATGCGTTTGGTGACGGCGATCACACTCTACCAGCTACCATCCCGTATGTACGGATGCGGGCAGGCATGGACAGCTTGGTCACAGAGGACGTATACAAGATACCTATTGCGGTGAGGCAGAGAGAAGATGAAAATAAACCAGTGGCATTGGCGTATGCCCCAACCAAGAAAGACAAAGAGGCATTGGCGTATGCCCCAGAAGAAGATAAACCAGAGGCATTGGTGTATGCCCAAAGAGAAGAGCTGGTCTCGGATGAAGAGAACCAAAACAAAAAGGAAGAGATGCGGCCAGGAAGGCGCATTGATGGAAGGCCAGAGCGCAAGCGACAAAAGAACACAAGATATAAGGATTATATTGGAGTGAACAGTGTCGATACACGAGAGAAGATTGGAAATCTTCGCGCATTACAAGTGTTGGCCGTACGCACGGCGACATCGGTACAACCTTGTGAAAGGTTACTGGCAGATGACGTGAAGGTCCCACGATCATTTAAAGAAGCCGTGAAGGACTCACGCTTCGCGGAATATTGGCGTGCAGCAATGGATGAAGAGATGGGTTCTCTTTGCCGCCATGGTGTGTGGGAAGTGGTGCCTCGTAAGAAAACGAAAGGCAAGCTCACAGTAGTTACAAACCGCTGGGTCTATGCGGTCAAGAAAGAAGAACATGGCTATGTTAAGCGATTTAAGGCGCGATTGGTTGTGCATGGATACAAGCAGACCTATGGAATCAACTACTTCAAAACCTACGCTCCGGTTATTCGATTTGAAACCATCAGGGTGGCTATATATCTCGCAGTTCAACGAGGTTGGTTTATCTTACAGTATGATGTGAAGACGGCGTTTCTTCATGGTGAACTTCAGGAAGAAGTTCTTATGGAACAGCCGGCGGGCTATGAAAGGCATGGCAAGAGCCATGTATGCAGGTTGATAAGTCTCTTTACGGGTTGCGGCAGGCACCGCATGTATGGAATCAGAAATTGCATGAACATCTAGTTGCATTTGGATTCAAGCGTATTGAAAGCGATTACGGACTCTACGCCCGATACCAGGAGGGGGAGATATCAATGTTGCTTACGGTATATGTGGACGACCTACTACTGATTGGTCCACAGGCAGCATGTGAAGAAGTAAGAAGGCTCCTTCAAACGACATTCGAGTTAGTAGATCTCGGTCCGGTGAAATACCTCCTTGGGGTAGAGGTGATTATAACCAAGAACTCAGTGTTTTTCAGTCAAGAAACGTATATCATGGAGATTATGAAGCGGTTTGGCATGCAACATTGCAATGGTGCACCCACACCAGAAGGATCATCGTTGGTAACGACAAGCAAGAAGGAAGACATTCGGGACATGCCATATCGTGAAATAGTGGGCGCACTACAGTACCTTGTCTCGGGCTCGAGACCTGACATCGCACATGCAGTAAGGAAGTTGGGACAACACATGAGTTGCTTCGATCAGCAGCATTACGCACAAGCTAAGCGTGTGTCCGATGAAGATTTCCACCCAGGAGCAACCCTAGTCCTAATCCTCGTCCACCTATTCAAACCGGCTTTTAACTGTTCGCCCTAGAGTCCACCAGGAGAGCGAAACCGCCATTGCTGACGGGTGCACAAGGTGAGTTTACACAAGATGGATCATCTCAGTCGTCACAGCCAAGGAGATGAAAGTAATCGGTACCACCATAGAGAGTTGAATAAGCTCTTGCGGACAGATGGGGTCCTGACGAATACCCGACCCAAAATACTAGGTGGATTAAAATGTCACTAAGCCCTTATTAAAGGACTGTTTGACTAGCTCAAACAAGTCGGCGTCAATACCGGTGCTTTCGACCCGAACCAGTTATTCGACCCGGATGCGGACAAGCTAAAGGAAGCATCCGGCCCGCTTCACGACCGTCTCGTACCGTTAGTGGGTCGCTCTCAACCTCAAAAGATGACAGCAACTGCTAAAGCGACCTCACCATTGCCGCCAGTAGCAGGCAGACCAGTCGGAATACATTCAGGTTTTTCACAGTATGAATCCGCCCCTTTGGAGGTAGATCCGACTGATTCATCTGTGGGTATTGCTTGCATGACGCTCGGCCCTAGGGAAGCGGCGCACGTGGCAATGACCACCAAGTTAGGAGGAAACGAAAATCAAGGTGTCCCCGATCGGAAGGAAGTCAGACAGCATAACGTCTAGACCCGGACGGAGGTGGCGGATCCAGACCCAAGGGGCGAAGACGTGGATTCGAGAATTAAGAAGGAATCCAAAGCTGGTCCCCTAGCTGGTCCTCAAGTTATTTCTCAAGCTGGTCGTCAAGTGCCGGACCACCTTCAGAATATGTTTTCGGCCATGATGGAAAAGTACTTGGAGGAGCAGCGTCGGTCCAATGCTGGCCGCTCCAGTCCAGGACCACATGACCAGCCTGCCCACCGGGAAAGTCAGGCGCATGGACCAGCCCAGCATTATACGAGGGAATCGGAAGACATGGAATCGGTGCAGTCGAGACAGAGTGTGCCCCATCCTGATCCGCCTAGTCGCCGGCCTGGTCGCCAACCCGGACGGCCCCCAAATAGAAGACCGTCCTTCAATGATGTTGACATGGAGTCCGTCAAGTTAGCAAGGTGTCACTATGATCTGGATGATCTGGATCTAGAAAATATCTCGCCGAGCCAATATGGACTCAGCCCAGGCTTTCGACCCGGATTCAGGGGCGATCACCAGGGTCCGGATGTCTGCTACGTCCGAGTTGAAGTATTTTACTGGACGATACATGGACGACGACCAGGCCCGAGGATGGCTAAGCAAGACGAAGTCAGCATTCTTCAGAAACCGCACACCGGACTATGAGAAGTTTTTGGTTTTCGGGGATCTAATAAAGGGGCCAGTAAAAAACTGGATCCAGCAGCTTAGTCGAGAAGTCCGAGATGATTGGAAGCAACTTGTCGAAGCATTTAGTTAAAGAAACTGTGGGCTGGGATGTCAGTGGCGCGTCAGTACTTCCACACCATGACGAGAGCAGACGAGACTCCCCTGGAATATCTCCACCGGTTAAACGTCGTAGGAATGAGGGCAAATATACCGGTCAAGGAAGACGCCATCCTATCGGAAGCTGCCCGGGAGCATGTGGAGCAATTTATAAGTACGCTGGACGATCGGGAACTGGCAGGCCAGCTCGCGCTGCTACGATTAAAAAATCACTAAGGAGATGGAACTGACGCTACGGACTTACCAGAGGGCGAAGAAGAGAGTTCCAACGGCAGCAGCTGAAATGGGCAGTTACCGGTCACGCTCTAATCTGGATCAAGGAAGAAAGCCGCCATCGACCAGGACATCCGTGCCGTTTGCATGATTGCAATGGATTCGAATGTAACCAGCTCGAAAGAGGAATACCAGCAGTCTGGGCGAATCGGAAGGGGGACAATACTGGTACCTGTTCTCAGCGGAAGCTGGTCAGCAGTCCCGACCACCATCTGGGTCAGGCCAGCAGAAGCGTTTTCCGGATCGAACTGACCAGGATTACCCCAGACGGAAATGTACTCACTGTAGGTCCATCAAGCATGACGACCGGAGCTGTTGGAAGCGGCTGACCTGCAAGAGGTGCGAAAGGAAAGGACATCCAGCTGAACATTGCCTGTCACCTGCAAGACTTGCGGAGAGGTGTACGAGGCTGGACACTGCCCCATCGAGGAGTTTTACAACCAGATGAAGAAGTGGTATGTCCCGACCAAGCATGCTGGAATGTTGCCACCAGGGGTGGAAAAGATGTTAAACTAGATCGCTTGCCAGGTTAGAATCTGGTTCGAGCTGAGCGGTCTAGTGTGGGTATCTATGAATATGTCGGTAAGGAGGATAATCGAGAAGCAAAGCAAAGCGTAACCGACAATACATGTAAGTTTGGCGATTACGTCACCCGATCCCCGGGCAGCACGGCTGACCCCTTCCTGGTGAGCAGTATACGAACGATGGAATATTCTCGGTCTGAAGTGATTATGGAGCTGAATCGTTTACCCGGGGCTACTGAAAATACCATTCGCCTGACAAGTGGTTCAAGCAGGCCAAGGCCGATGGTAATATTAATAACCAGAAGGCCACCATGCCTTTGACTCTGGTGCAGAAGTTTCCATCGTCGACACCACTTTTGCTCGTAAGGTTGAGTGTGAAATAGATGGGACGAAGAGGCAAGAGTGAATCGGTATTCGAGAAAGTTCATACATGACCCTGGGAAGGACAAGAGTGAAGATTACGCTGGTTGGGTCGTTGGTGTACTACGTTACTGCCGGGCACCCCAAGCGGTATGCTTTGGGAGTGGCTTGTGATGCCGCAGGGGCTTCGAAATACTCCTGTCACCTTCAATAGATGCGTCACCCATCTAATGTGCCCGGTGCGAGAATTCGCACCGAGCTACTTTGACGACGTGTTCATCCATAGTAAGGCTGAACATGATAAGACTGATGTAGATGTTCTTTGTGAACATCTACATCAGGTGTTAGACCTTACGCGTAAGAACAAGCTCTATGCAAATTTAAAGAAGTGCACCTTTGGATGGCCGAAGACAAGGTGCCCCGCCGACCAGGTAAGGTCACCATTGGCTCAAGACGTTATATCGAGTGGCACAATCTGGCCTACCAGCCGACTACGGATCTAGTCAGTGAGAAAGAATCTGCTAAGGAAGACATGACACCTATGGTGGCCAGACAGGAGTACCAGACGCCTTCTCGAATATTGACGCGGAGGCGGTCGTCATTGAGTCAGGTTGGACTTGCTGGCCGAACACCTGTACTAGTAGCCGAACCGGTCCTGCGTACACCGTCTAAGAAAAGTGAACAGATTGACCAAACAGTAAGTCAGGTCGGAGCTACATATTCAGCCGCCTCTGGTGCTGGTCTGTCATGTCGGGAGGACGACGAGAAATTGATTAACCCTGACCCGGATTCGAAACTAACCGAAGCCGACTTGGGTGAGTCAACGAAACCTGACCCGGATCCGGAATTAGCCGAAGCCGACCTGGACGAAAGACCAGGTCAGCATAATACTGTCGGATGGTCGGAGGTGGATGGTGCCGCTAGTTTAATGGAGACCCCTTCTGCTGGGATCGAGACTGAAGCCGACCAGGTTTGCATTCACGAAGGCGCGACCTGTTAGTTGAAGGCATGGAGGACCAGATTGCAGTGCTGCCTGAGGGTACTCCCTGCCCTCCAGCGGTTACTATGGAAGCTCTGCAGGTGGGAGACCCAGACGTAAATACTCTAGAAGAGGCCAGCAAGTTGAAGGATATCATATGGAAAAGGGGACACCTGCTGATCGGCCCGGGTAATGCGCTACCTCCAGTCACCCATGGGGCGGTGTGCGACATCGACGTGGGTAACGCAAAGCCGGTAGCGCAAAGGTGCCGAAGGGATTCTCCCCACTATCGAGAGAAATTGTCAGAACTCATCAAAGGACTGCTGGCCACCAAGTTCATCCAGCCATCCACCTCGCCATGGGCGTCGCCCATCGTGATCATTATAAAGAAGAACGGGGTGGACATACGGTTTTGTATTGATTTCCGATTTGTAAACCATCTAACTAAGCTGGATGTGTACTCGACGCCGCTAATTAACGATTTGATGGAGGATTTGGATAAAGTTTTGTGGTATTGCTCGCTGGATATGGCTCGTGGATTTTGAGTTGTTTCTATGTGACTGACCGTGCACGGGAAATTTCTGCGTTTGTTACGCCCTTCGGGCTATTTGAGTGAAACCAGATGCCGTTTGGCCTTAAAAAGACCCCGCAGATATACCAGCGGCTTATAGATAACGCATGGTATGGGCAAGGCAGACCAGGATCCTGCCCTGGTCGGTGACGTGTTCACCGAAGGTGACTTCGACCCCGACGGTTGGGGCGGCGGTCCTAAATCGATGATATTCTCGTGACGGCTACTTCATGGAATTTGTTATGTGAAAAGGTGGAGCGATTAATGGTTACGTGTGAAAAGTGTAATCTCTCGATTAGTGTGGTGAAACGTTTCTGGGGAAAGACTAAGGTGACTTATTTGGGTCACCAGGTCTCGATTGATGGATTGGAAGTTAACCCAAAAGATTTGGAGTCTCTAAGTAATTTACCTTTCCCGCGGTCATTAAAAACTATGCAATCCTTCTTAGGTAGCCGGAACTACTACAGTCGCTTCATCGAAGACTTTGCAGTCTACGCGGCAATGGTGGGAGGTGGACTACCATAAGTTGTGGGAGCAGGACCGGCAAGAAGAAATGATGGCCGGGTAAGCTTTTGTAGCCAATGAGAAGGTGGAACCGCCTGCCCCAGCAGGCGACCAGCTCACCGACCCAAATTCGGTCAGGTCTGATGACCACATGACCAGGGCGAGGGGCTGCACTGTTGTCTCAGTGGTCAGTGGAGGTGATAAAATGCACTAAAGGAAAAGAAGAGATACTGGGTGCATTAGTGGCCAGCATCACTCCCAGAGCAGAGGTGGAAGAAGCTTTGATAGCGATAGCACCCCGGAAGCAGCCACGACAGTCCACCACACTCCCACTACCAACAGTCGGCCCACAGGAGAGTTAATGGTGTTGAGCTTCGACGGGTCAGCCAGTGTCAAGAAGGGAGTGGAGGTTACAGCGCCGTCTTGTGAAAGCTGCCCGAGTGGGAAGTGATGGCCGCTACCTCCGATTTTACGCCTGGTATAACGGTGAATGAAGCTGAATACCGAGGGCTGCTGCTATGTTTTGATTAGCTGGCCGGTCAGACACAGGGGCGGATTATCATATGTGGCGACTTCAATCTAGTGATTAGACAAATCACTGGTGAGATTGACTGCAATGTCCTCAGACTAAGATTGTTAAATGACCGGGTGATGTCAGCCATGAGGAAACGACCAGAGCATGAAATGGTACATGTAAGAGAGTGGAATAATACTACAGACCATCTGGCCACGTTAGCCATGCGAAACCAAGTCGGAGTCACGGTTTCGGATCCAGCTATGTTGGGCGAATTGGCAGAAATTATCAGGTTACCAGAGATAATCGGACCGATCAAGGACAAAATTCTCATACCTAAGTTCAACCAGTCAAAGGAAGGAAAGGTTGATGACCAGGCCTGTGAAACAGATACTCAGACACGGGAGGGGTACGAACAGTTCTACGGTGACAGGAGATCCTTCTAATGGCCCCTCCTGTTCGTCGGGTCAGTAATCGGCCAATCAGCTCAAAGACGAACGATAATCGTATATTCGTTCCAGATCTGGTCGGAGTTATTGATCAATGTCGGAGAAGGATGTGGACAGAAATGTGCGGACGGTTTGGAAATAAACGACGGATGGGAGAAGGCTAAAAGGAACATTGGCGGACATATGGAATTGTGCATGAAAAGAAGAAATGACTAAACGAAAGAGTCAGATCAAACTACGAGCCAGTTCACCACTCACTGTGGTCGACGATATTTGTTGCGAAGTCGAGACACTTGGACTCCAGGATGATTGGAGGGCTGGTCACGATATTGATTACGCCAGGGGTCCTACCGGTCAATATCCTCCAAAGATTTAGGTGGTTTGGTCCGGGTCACCTAGGCCTGGATACCACGTGCCATTCTCTGCAGGTCCCCCTCTCGACTTTCCGGTTCGCCATGTGGAGTATTAAAGGCAAAAAAACAGGTCCACATCACACTCACCATTCCTGATGCCATCCAAGACGAGCGCACACAAACGAACCCATGCCTCCGTATCCCGATTACGCCGACGTTTCCAATAGGCGAATTTTTTTTTGAAGAGCGGGTCAATTCGCGGAGCCTCTGCTGAGATATATAAAAAGTGAGTGGATTCCCAAATAACCTGGGCATGGGTAGTAGCGAACTCCCGATATTTAGCTTGGAAATAGGCAACCCACTGGATGGATGGAATTCCCATATCGGCATATCAGTGGTCAATATCTCCCAAGGTTTCGTCTCCATTAACCCGTCAATCACATCTGACTGTACCAGGTCGGGACGCCAAGCTGTCTGGGGAGGCATCTTGAATGATGGTGAAAATATCCAAAAGGCAGGTCGGGATAGAGAACAAGCGAGTCTGACATTGGAGACATTTGCAAGGTTTATAGTCACCAAGTGTTCGACCGGCCAAGGTTGGATCTCCGACAGGTCCGCATTACTAACGAGGCGATTATGAGGTAACCACACGATCGGGAGCATCGGGAGAGGTGACGCTGGAGCAACACGGCGCCGCTGGACTTTAGGTCGGGTTGTTGTTCGACCCGATCAGCCTGATCGGGTACGTGGTTGAGAATTTGACATTTTCGTGTAGGGGGATGGTGTTTTGATCTCCTTGGGGTTGAGAAACAACTACTGGTTGCCTCTTCTTCCAGTTCCTCTTCTTCTTCTTTCTCCTCCTCGTTCTCCGCTTCGACCTTCCTCTCGAGTCTTGGGGGGGTTGTCAGCTAACTTGGGGTCAGATGTGTCTCCGGGTGTTAACGGGCGATTGGAGCTAGGAGGCGAGAGAGATGGATGGGAGCATTCATGATTTCCTGAGCCAAAGCCAGCTGGTGGAGGGTCTGTAAATCAATGACTTGATCCGGGGCCAGTTTTTTTTTGGAATCTGCTCGGCTACTAGAGTTTAAGAGAGAACGCCGGGTAGCTGCACAGGATCGAGACAAGGCAGCACACGCTTGCTGGTCGTCATAATCTTCGTCTTTGTCGTCTTCATATTTGAGATCGCTGAAAATGTCACAAGCCGGAGGTGCTTTGAGGCTGGACGGCGGGTCAGGTTTCAAGCGGGGTGGTTTCGAGCTAGACGACGGGTCAGTTTTCGAGTTAGGCGGTATCGAGATGGTGAGCGGAGGGACTGCAGTTGCCTTCTTTGGACGGTTTGTTGAATCTGAATCGTTGTCAGACATGGCTGCGCAGATGGCAGACGGGCATGGAGGAAAGTTCCTCTCGTTTCCTCCGTTTAGGGCTGGCCGAGGACAAAACAGAACCAGCCGGACGCTTAACAGGTTTCTTTCCTACCCGGCCCGATGTTGGAGATGTTTAAGACGGTCTGGGGTCTTATGAAGCGTCCCACACTCTGGCTTCGGCGTAACGTAACAACATCAGAGTTGGACGGGACAATGGACGCCGGAGGTTTGGTTATTGGACAGGGCCGACGTGGATGGACCGGGTCAGCCATTACTGAAGGTGGTTCGGGGGAAGTTTTCGACTTATCGACTATATCCAAGATGTCCAAGATCGACTCCCGCACGCGCGGAGGTACCTGCGTTACTGTGGCAGTCCAAATCCGGGTCTCTTCTACTTGATCCTGCAATTCACATTAAAGCGACCGGAATCGGTCCTCCTTAGTTAGCAAAGCGGCGTTGGCATGGTCGCCCAGGCAACGTTGTCGCAAGCCACATCATACCACGATCGAACTTTTCTGGGCTTGCCCCGCAGTCTCTGCTTCGCAAAGGAGGCCTCCGGAGCTGCTGTTGGAGAGAACAAATAAGATAGGGAGCTCGAGAATGAGATTCTTGCAGCTGGTCTCCGTCATGCCGCATATCAGCAAGTTCACGGGAAAATTGGCGGTATCAGCCATAGAGGTGCAACAACTCTTGAAATTTTTGTGACGCTTCGGGAGACAGATCTTTCTGTTGCGTCATTTGCCGGACTACGAAAACAACATGGCCGGTGCGAGCCATAAGTAACGGAATAACAATATAGAAAGTGGTAGGACAGTTAGGCTGAAGCTCCGAACGCAGAACTAACTCTTGGTTAGTGACCCGAAGGGGCTCGATGACGTCCGCCAGCATACGAAGGTGGCTACGCTCCTTCGTTAAGCTTGCGACTTGAGTTTCGAGGATGTCTATCTGGTCTCGAAGATCATCCGGTCCGAATTCGAACGTCGGACAGCTGCCTCATTTGCGCGGTGGTTGGCTAAGTCGATGGCCTGAATCAGGGCCATTTGAATATGCTCCATCCCATCCACCTGGACGGCCAGGGTTCCCACTCGAGCTTTTAGCTCTGTTACTTCGGAGGAAGAATCAGACTGCGTAGTGACCTGATGCAGTGCATCCAGTGATCCAGCTTACGGCTGCCCGAAGGCGGGTTATTTCATCCCGGGCTTCCTGGCGATCGTTCCTCAACTCTTAAAGTCGAGGTCCGACACGATCCAGCATAAAACGAAGGAGTGTACAGTGATGCGCCAGAATCGTGCAGTTTTCTTGGCTGGATCAAAGATCGGCTTGGAGGGAAGTTACAGTGTGTGTCAGCTCGTCCCGGTCCATACAGACCCGTCCGTAAAGGCGGAGAGCCGTGTCAACGTCAGCCCGTGATAGTACTAGGTCGGAAACATGGGAAAAAGATGGCACATCCGCGAGCTCCAGCCCGCTGGATGGCGAGTCATCGTTGACCTGAATAGCTCGGCAGGTATTATCGGGGTCGACCAGCAGAACTGGAGATATATCGAAAGATGGTTAGAGAACAGGCAGATGGGACCTCCGGCTGGCATGTGGACCAGCTCGACTAAGGTCATCAGAAAGGTTGGATGGAAAACTTACTAAATCGGGGCTTGTGCGTGGAAAGAAGTGTAAAAAACTATGTCAGGTAAGGTCGTGACCCAACTGTTGTGCAGCTGCGACAAGACTCAGAGCAGCTGTGGTAAATTGGTTCCGGAATGAGTAAACGGCTGAATGTGAGTACAGCTGGCAGATGCTGTCTTTGATTGGTTGAAATTGCTGGTCTAGATGGCTGCCCCAAACCGGACATCAGATGACTACTGCCGGAGATGTTCGGGTATACTCGCAAGTGTCGGACCAGTTCATGAACGTGGTAAATAGGCTAAGGGAGGTGGTCCAGATGCGTTGGGTCAGGCCAGCCACGTTGCCCGAAGTTGACCAGCCGGATCAAGTTGGGCTAGGAGGCGGCTGATGGTGGCCGCAAATGCTCAAGGGACGAGTGCAAAGGCTCCAGGGAGGTCATGTCCTTGTAGTAGCCGGATGAAGCACCGAAAACTAACGGACGACCATGAAGAGAATATCGGAGATGACGGCTAGGTTGAGGTGAATGACCATCCAAGCTGGTCACGCTATTTTGGGTACGGTACACAACGCTTTTTCAAGTAAGGTATATAAACGTCCCGGTCGAGCTGGTCATGCTATTTTGGGTAAGGTACACCATAGGTTTATATTGGATTTAGAGATAAATATCAGTATATGTTTCTCTTTCTGAGACACAAGTAGTCATTGTTCCACAGCAGAGAGTTAACAAGGTCCCCTCAAGTTGTTATTCGTTTTCCCGGGGAAGGTTGAAAGGAACCCGTCGAAATTCCCTGACCGGGAGTCGTTGAGAAACTCTATACTCACTCAAGTCGCTCGTGTTTATCGGTTATGTTGTATTGGAAAGGAAGGTGAAGTTTTGGCTTAATGTGGAAGATCGTGGAATATTGTTTGGATTTCCTGTCTACGCATAAGATTGGTGTAACCCGTTTATTATTTTTGGTTAAGCTGGCCGATTGGTAAATCTCGGTCCAGCCTTTGCGGTATACTAAACTCAAGTATAACGCCAGCCTGCTCCCCGGTGAAGATTTCCGCCCAGGAGCAACCCTTGTCCTAATCCTCGCCCACCTATTCAACCCGGTTCATAACTTTTCGTCCTAGAGTCCACCAGGAGAGCGTAACCGCCAGTGCTGACGGGTGTACAAGGTGAGCTTACACAAGATGGATCATCCCAGTCGTCACAGCCAAGGAGATGAAAGTTATCGGTATAGCCAGCTTGATGCTGGCTCGGACCAAGACCATGATGGACGGAGTAACCCCTCCAACAGTCAGTAATCTGGGGCCCCCATGGGTGTTTCCATTTCGGAAGGAATTTTCGAGAGCGGCTACACCACACAACTAGAGGAAGAAGCCTATCCATCCGGTAGCACTTGGGCCTATAAGGATGGCTTGCTAACAACTCGCTCCTCATATTTTGCAAGAGGAGCCGCTCTCGCACCGACATCCGGTTATCAAGAGAGAACATATTTTTAGTTAGTGGAAGAGGTTTGGCCGATATCAGAAACGTGTTACTGTAAGCTACCTCTCTTACCAAATCTTCTAATGAAAACACAGCGAAAACACAGCAAAATATTTTATACGTAAACTTCCCCTTTTTCCTAACATTCTAATGAAAACACAGCGAGCAATTTTATATGTATACTACCTGAGTTTCTAAACCTTCTAATGAATGCACTGCATTATCGTACACTTTCTGGTGACAAGGAATCGAGACCGTAAAAGGAACATTCGCATTGACCAACGAGGATTTTATTATTGTGAGGAATCGCGTAGCGATTATTGCCCCGTACCCTGAGCGATGCTTAAAAAACAGACTGTAAAGTCATGAACACACGATCCAATCGATCGAACGTGAGCTCGTTAAAAGCATCTTCAACGTTGTCGACGATTTGTTCGATGCTTCGTGCGACCTTGCGGTGTTGTAGCGTCTGGAGAATGCAAAGAATCCGATATCCAGCACGTTAAACTGAGGTAAGTTGGCTGGCTGGGACACAATGTGCATATCTTACCCATCGGCGAGACCCGCATCGTTCACGATCTCATCATTTGGCAAGGTGTGTGGTTTGGCATTATCGTACTGGATTTAAACACAGCGGCCTGATGGCCAGACGCGTTTAATTGTAGGGATCACCGACTTTGAGAGACATGTGCGGTA
This sequence comes from Sclerospora graminicola, assembly GCA_001887855.2. Lineage (NCBI taxonomy): Eukaryota > Oomycota > Peronosporomycetes > Peronosporales > Peronosporaceae > Sclerospora > Sclerospora graminicola. The sequence continues at coordinate 4,434 of MIQA02002862.1, read as the reverse complement.
AATATCACGATCAACCGTATATGTCTTCAGATCAAGCGTCCCAGCTGCCCTTCGTCGGATCGACCGCTGCGCCGGTTAATACAAAACAAACGGCCACACACCACTTTTGCCATCCCACACGCACCTTTTGTGTGCCACCCAACGAGGCCAGGCTACGACAACCAGAAACATTACCTTAATTATGGCGTTCTTGTTCTGCACGGTCATATGTGGAGGATTTTCGTTAGGAGCGAGATAAACGTGTCCTGTCCTTCTTAAAAAAACACTTTTCATCAAGATGGACGGCGTCAAGCATCCCACCAAATTGGAAATTCCCACACGGTCGTGGGGTGAGAAACTCGAGAGTAAACTTAGCTCGTGCACGACGATGCTCATCGGCGAACAAAGGCTTCAGTCTGGCTTGATGACTTCTGAAGGTGCCGGATTGATAGTATACGTGCGGGGTGAATTTGGGTATACAATGTAACAGGGCAACTGTTACTTGGCTTACACGTGAGGAAGCGTGCAATTGAGTAGGACCAAATGTAAATTTGGTCCTCCTTAGTTTACCTTAGATAAACTTTAATAGAGACTAATTAATTTATTAATAAATTGTGGGAAACGCTAACCCTCACCGACGGAAAATTTAACCCGCGCCCAGTTCCGCACCCATCGACATTATTGGGTCATTTAATAACGTATCCTCTGGACGAATAATATGAAGCACTAAAATACATCGTGAAAGTCGATGCATTTACGCATGCAGGAGCTTCGAATCGGCCACTTATTTCTTTCTCAACTGCTTCGTTGCAGCGTCAACTGCGGTACCACTTCATAACTTTTCACTACGCTTGGCGGGCATCTCCGGTGCGCAGATTACACCATTTCGGTTACGCTAATGGAGTTTGTGTATCGCGAAGACGTGATTCGCAGGGTAAATACACCCGTTTTTGGGAATGCGCCTTTTAATGAGACTTCAAGAATTGGCAGTGACGACGTACCGTCATGGAGAAGTTGTTAAATATACAAACGTGAAGTACATTAAGAATGCTGGAGCCAGTCAAGCGTTATTAAAGAAAGACAAGAAGAAGAGTATGGATTTCGCTGCGTGGATAAACAACACTGAGAGCAAAAAAGAGCAAGACAAACAGCTGGAAAAGGTAGAAGAAGTAATGAAAGAGATTAAACCAGCACTTGTGAAGGAAGGACACTAGATTTGGCTCGTAGTACTATCGAGGTGCGGAATGGACGCTATGGGTTAGACATTTACTTCTCTTGGGGTCACGGCTGTGAAAGTGGATAGCATTTTAAAAAGATCGTACAAAGAGCTTCAGCGTTCAGTTGGTAGAAGCTTCTGAAGCAAAAGTCGCCATGGGAGCGGGAATAATCGTGCAGGCGTACACCGAGAAGACATGAGCATTTCGTCATGTGTTGGTACGTCTCAAGAAGTACCTACCTTCGAACTTGGAATCATTAAGGGTGGTAGATGCTGATGAAAAGAGTGTATCCCATCCGTTTTGGACGAAGAAACGCTTTTATCCTGTCTCGAGGGACATGATGATGGCGACTTTTAGCTTGACGAGAAAAAGAGGTCGCCGTCATGGTCTGATGTCATTCGTCTCCACCGTAACGTCCTGGGAAATGATTCAGGGGTTGCTCAAGCTATTAGCCTCACTAATGAGGTGCACGACCAAGGACTAAAAAATGATTTTCGGAAGGGAAGCCACGAAGTAGCGTTGTGGAGCTGCTATGGAAGTGGTCGTTTTTCGGAAACAGTCATGACAACTGTAGTTTCCTCGCTACGTTGTCATTCATAAGACGGACGAAGCTATCAAAGATGGGCAATTGGGTGTGCCTTGAACATTGCAAGTGGCTTCCAATGAAGTCACTTTATTCCACTGGCCGAGTGCAAATAGGGAAAAAGCTGCTGCAAGTCTTTTGTGGGGAGGCTCAAACCAAAGGGGTCATAGAGGGGATAAAGACGACTAAATGACGAAGAAGGTTGATATGAGTATCTAGAACAACAAAACACAGGCACGTACAATGCGAGATGATGGAGCTTGGCGTGCTGGAGCCAGTGCCGATACCGTACCAAAATGGAAAGGTAGGCACCTCTTAGAAACTTTAGTGCTCTAAAATGATGTGGTATATATATAGTGTGTGGACTCGACCAATCCTTGTGAGAACTCAGCTTTGGATTCTGAAAGTAGCTCGAATGTGAGTACGCCGCGATTGAGAACATTTCAACATTTCGTCAATCTGGCACAAAGACTGTCTCGGTTGGATCGAATCAGTGTTTGATCATTACGTCAACCAAGTGCTACGATTTCAAAGCTGAAAATCAGAAGGGTGCTAAAATCTGGGTAAGGCGACTTCGGCAACGTTCGTATTCGTGCCGATGGTCCCACAAAGGTGCTCGAGCTATTCGAGGGTGAAGGGGGAGGAGGGTGTTTTTGACGAAAGGAGCGTGAACGTGAGTTATCAAACACAGCATCTGGGTATATCTGGATTCTCCTACTCCATGTGATGGCTCGGCTTCTTCCTTGGGTTCACTGGCATTTGACATCTGGTCTTGCACTTGATTTGCGAATGGACGGAATCGGCATTTCGTGTGTACACTAGCTTCCAATGGAGCTTGTGTATATCTATCTATCTTGGCTGAGTCAGTCGCCATTTGTTGCGCGTGAACCCAAGTATGCGAATGAACGCACGTTATCCTGCAATCGTGTCGAACTTGAGACAGACAAGTACAATACCTGGCATTGATGAAGATCTTGCAGCTATGGTCAATCAAGGCACAGAATTAATGGTGACTATGTCGACGACGAAGTACAAGGAAAGACGGGCCTGATAAACTGAATCTTTTCAGTTGCGCTAAGTACACGCATCGCCAGGATGAAGACTTCTTCGTGTCAGCTCGAGAATTTTTGACGGCTCGAGAAGGGCTCAAGATTGGTGGTAAGGGCTTGAGCAAAAGACACAGCTAGCTTAATGTCAAACACGTTTGATGGGACGTTCGATGCCGCAAGTAAAAACAATCGGGTACAGTTGGACAAGGTGTTGCAAACTTAAGCATTGACGAGCATTATCAGCTGAATCGCTCCCGTGCTCGTCGTCGTCATGTCAGAGGCTCACACATATGGACTTTGGGATCCAAAGTACTGCGCCATTGTACAGCTCCCTTGTTTCCCGAATCACCAGAATGATAGCAACTGGGTTGATGGAAGGTTTCTCCTTTACCCGACGGCTCAATTTTTTTGCATTTCTCGACCACTTTTTCCGTGATGAAATATCGATCTCATGGAAAAGTTTGCGTTTTTCTCTTTTTTGTTGAAGCCACACTCCGATGATCGAACATACTTCAGCACCGTGTCAAGCCTTCTCGACAACGAAACCGCTGAATTGCAATGTATTCAAGGTCGAGCCCGCTATGCTTAATGATCCAAATTGGGCAAAAAAAAAACGAAGACTTCACGCCCAGATAGTTTCAATTGCAGTTGGAACTTTGGCACACACACACTCCGCAGCTTGTTTGGGTTAACAAACCATAGACCATTGCTTTCGTCAAGTGATTATGAAGTGGGAGAAAAGGAGACACGGAATGGTAGTCGAGACTTGAAGTTGTCGCTTCATCCAGCCCTCGTCGCTGACTCGCCGATCTTGCTTCAATTCAATTCCTAGATCCCATTTCGTAATGGGTTGATGCGCTGGCTGCCGACTTGTTTTCGATCCAGTCGACAAAAAGGTAGAAGAGGAAAACAAGAAGGACAAGAAGAAGAAGACGACGAAGAAAACGTTAAAAAAATTCATTTGAGACTAACGAGAAACGCTAATGAAACAAGTAATCCAACTCAGCATGAATTTGCGCTAGTTGGTGCTGGATCTCATCACTAGGTTGGACCAACTGGTCTGCATTTTGCGTGCACCTTTCTTCGCACGGCTACCTTTTATAGCTAGCTTAACGAATAGTGGAGAAGTAGACGTCATTCCATTGAGCATTGGGCGAGTCATAGCTTACGAGGTCGTCATTTGGTGCCTTTGTAACTCGATGTTGACGTGTGGGGAACACTCAGCTGGATATGACCCAATAATGGTCAAGCTATCGGTGGGTGCGGAAATGGGTGGGGGTTAAATTTTCCGTGGGTGAGGGTTAGAGTTTCCCATAAATTGTCACTAGTATATATATATTTTAATATGTATAATATCATCTTAAGCTTACTGTCTATAGAGTAGTTAAGATGGATAATATCTATCAGTGATTTAGAGTTAATAAACTATAATAAAGCTAACTAATCATACAAACATTGTAGTTAAAGCTGTCTGAATGCTTATTTCTATCATTAGATTACTTGTTAGATTCCGATAATGAATATCAGAATCTGTTCTCAAAGTGGATTATAACAACTGCTCATAATCCACTATTACATTTCAGACATTTAAGTCTGGAAATTGAAC
>MIQA02002860.1:0-30209 GCA_001887855.2 Sclerospora graminicola | reverse complement strand
GAATGATGCAGAACGACTTACCCATAGCCAGATGTTTTAAAGGAAGGATAACATGTTCCTTGGTTGTGAAACTTCTTGTCGTTTTGCTTATGACCGTCGATACGCATTTTGACTTCAGAGGATCACCTTCCTTTACTTTCGAGTCCTCATAGGCAAGATTTACGCCTCAAAAATAAAGTACTTGTAAATGACTTGACCTTTTTCCACTTATTACGTCGATATATACTGGTTTTCGCTCTGCTAGCTTCCAGCACGCTCGTTCATGGATTTGAGGTGCGTCATGTTGCGTAAACTTCTAATAGATAGCTGAAGCGGTTCAGTCAGAAGAATAGCTACTGCCACTTCAATAGAGTGACCTCACATGATAGCGCACATATCTCCATGGCGCTCACTGTAAGTCAAGGGGCTGTTGCTAGTGTTGGAATTCGCAGGGTCGACAAATTCGTTGAGATTTTTCATCGCCACCGCGACATTGCTCATGAAATATGGTCGCCAGATCTTCCGGTAATTGAACTTTGCCCAGAATGGGCAGCATCCCCTGAATACTTAGCTACTTCGTTTCTCCTCCCCTGAATTTGTTGCGTTCTACGATCCATGGCACGACCACACGTTTAGCCCGGATTGCTCGGAAGGCAGGCGGCATTATATGGCTAAGGTGATCTTCTAAAGTCAAAATGCGTATCGACGGTCATAAGCAATACGACAAGAAGTTTCACAACCAAGGAACATGTTCTTTTATATTCTTCCTCTAAAACATCTGGCTGTGTATTTTGCACGTTTTTTCGTAGCTAATATGGGTTTTACTGTAATTTGGGGGTGAGTCTATGGTTTTGGGGGTGATTATAAACGCCCTCTAAAGTAAATATATATCGCAGATCCAATATTTTACCTTTTGTCAAAAATCCATGTCGGCAGTTAATTATCCAGTATAATTACCCAGACAATAAAATGTAACTCTGACAGTAAATCTTTAAATTTCAACACTTCTTCTCATTACAAATTTTGCTTTATTCCGATGTCGTCGCGCAATTGGCATAATCTCGGATATGGGAGCGCTTTTGTCAAGATGTCTGCAATCATTCCATGTGTAGCGCAGTAATTCGGTTCGATATCTCCATTATTTAATTTCCAAACTAGGTATTTCAACCTTATATCAATTTGGTTTAGTTTCGAAAACGCAACATTTTCTGGTATCGCCTGATAGCCGCTTCGTTTCGTAACATTTAAACCGATTTCCCTTAAAATCTCGTAATGACCTTGCATTTCAATATCCACTTTCGTAAAGTTCTGCCTCCATTGTCGATGACGAGACGCCGCCCTGTTTCTTGACGACCCAGCTCACGATGATATTGTTTACCTTAATGATGCCTCCTGTAGTTAATTTCCTGTCTTCTTTTGAATCTGCATAGTATGCATTGCTATAGCCATCAATAATAAACTTTTTTTCTTGACTCATTTCAACTCCCATGTGAAACTTGTAGTTTCTTGTTCCCTTCAGATATTTGGCGATCTTCTTTTGCTAGGTTCGAGTCGACATTCTTTGGTGTGTGAGTTCGTCGAGTTGTCTTGTGAACTGCGAAAAAAATGTCCGGCCAAGTACATCCACATATCCATAACAAAACCCCTCCAAGAGACTGAAAACTCTTGACAGACGGCATTGGTTTTTTTGAAAAAATTTCAAAAACTTTGGTCGATTCCAGGTTGAAGTCTTCGTATTCGTTGCTGATGGGTATTTTACTAGTTTCGCATATTCTAGTCCAAAATCGTGAAGCAAATCTCCAATCATGACTTCTTGATCTAGCGTGTAGCCCTCATTTTTGTCAAATTTCACCCGCATGTTAAAAATTTCGTAACCTTTCCAGATTTCCAGATCAGCCATCGAATCAAAAAAATATCCACAAGTTTTCAAGTGTATCTGTCACAAGCAGATCGTGAACGTAAACTCCGACAACTGTAGCCCCATCCTCGTTTTGCTTAAAGTACAAAGTCGTTTAGGCTTTGGTTGAAGCTTCAATCCATTAATTTTGAATGCATCAAGCTATTCCATAAGTGACATGCTTGCTTCAGTCCGTAGTGTGTTATGTGCAGCTTTAATACTTTGTTCTTTTTCCTTCATTCGTCGTAACCGGTTGCAATAGGACCCATGCTCTGTGGTATGTGAAAATAAATGTCGTGTTTGTTTTCCAATGCCTAAACATAGGAGTTAGGAATATCTCCATGCTTAGCGCATACCCCCCCCCATATTGTAGACAGAGCCAAGGTTAATTTGACCGTTCCCATTTTAATAACTGCGGCAAAAGTGAAACCATAGTCAAGACCGAACCTTTGTTCGTTTCCACATGCAACAAGGCGCGCCTTGTGTCGCTCTATGTTTTCGTTGTGATCACCTTTTGTCTTGAAAATCCATTTTGTGTGCATTGGACGACAGCTCTTTGGCATGTCCTTAATTTGCCAAACATCGTTTATTTATAACGCTTACCTCAATTTTCATTGCTTGATCAAAATATTTAGGGTCCATTTCCGACACAAAATTTACTGTTTCGTAACTTCCAATTTCATCCGGAGCTTCCGATACTTCTTTGTTTGCTTCTTTTCCAGAGCCTTGCATGTTGTTCCTAGTTTCTTTGCGCTCCTTGTCTTTATTATTCTCGGCGTAGCTTCGGGTTCCATGGCCCTCGCGTTTGTATGCTTTCTTCTTCGGTTTTTCAGCACGTTTTGCTAGTGTATCCGATTTTTTTGTTGTTTCTCCTTCTGTTCCTTGATTTGCCTTCAGTTTTTGGCGTATCTGCTCGTTCTGGTTTTCATCCAGTATTTTAATGTGTTTGACGTGTTGTGTTGCCACAACCTTCTTCTCTCCCTTTAGATACACCTTGAAACCTTTGACTTCTTCGCTTCGACCTAGAATTACTCCGACTTGCGAACGATGTGCTATCGAATTCTTTCCCGAATTTTGTTGACGCTGCATAGAGATCTAAACGAGACGATTTCGCCCAAATTCGGTTTAGTGCTAGTGAGTAATTTTAAAGCCATCATATTTTTCGGGTTTACCTTAGTAGGGCTCCCATTTATGATGTATGCCGCGTATTGAACGGCATCACTCCTAAATGCTAGGATAAGACTACACGAAAAAATCATATATCTGGTCATGTTCATAATGGTCCGATTCATTTGTTTTGCCTTGCCATTGCTCCACTGATTATTTTCTTCGCTAATTTGTCGAATAAATAACTCCAGCGATTTTACAAAGTTTATGTACTCCAAACCGGCATCGGTTCTAAGTACATGCACTTTGAAATTGTACTGTCGTCCGAAAAAGGGTAAGAAACGCTCGATAAGTTGAGCTGCTTTGTCCTTGATTCATGCTAGAAGTACTCGTACGAAATTCAATTTATATTCAACGATGTTGATCATATACTGATTTCTAAAACGATCTCTCGGGGTTATCGGTCCTTTTAGGTCTGAGCTGATTACCGCTTCGATCCTATCATCGGTGCGTTTCGATCACTGTCTTGTTTTGACTTGACATTCTTTGATTGCTTCCCTTGTACGCAGGGAAGGCAATCCAGTCTTTTATTATCTGTCAACTTTATTTCAAAACCCGGGTCTCTTGACATTTTTTCGATAGCATCAAAGTGTAGGTGGCCCACCCATGTATGAAAATGCATTAGGGTGTCTTCTTGGACATTGGAGCCTCCTTCTGCCTCCAAGTCGCTTTGTTCCAGTACCGAAAACACTTCATTCTTAACTATTCTTGCGGACCTTATCACTTTTAAAGATACCGTGAGTACTTTGTTTATCTTTTCGACTTCCAGCACGGTTCTTTTTGTGTCTCCATGAATCAACGTTCTTTTTTGATCGATATACGAAAGGTAGCAGCCTTTATATTCTAGCAAGCAGATAATGTTTCTAGTGAGATTTTTCACATAATACACATTTTCGAGTCGAAATGTGTTTGTGTTTTCATTTGTAGTCGTAACAAATTTAATCCTTCTTAGTGAATTGTAACTTCATGCTATCCGCTTGAAAACAGGTCCCATTCACATCTTCCCATTCGTGAAATAAAGTGTCGTCATTGACGAGGTGCATGCTAGCATCACTGTCCAGGATCAATTTGGTTTCACCCATATCACGAGATTTTTCCAATATACTCAGCGAAAAAAATAACTTGTTTGTCTGTTTGCATTCGACATCTTGACTTGTCGTGCCCTGGTTCGCCGCAATTCCTAAATTTCTTAATGTTAGGCTTGTGTTCCACGTAGTTGATCGATTCCGCATGGAAATTCTTCACTGGTCTCATGTCGTTTTCAATCGCTTGAGCGAACTGAGATAATTTCTCAGCTTGTCTTAAGTAGTCGACCCTCGCATGATCATGTTTTTCCAGCATTATGGGCTTTAGTTCGCTTGATGCGTAGTGCACGACGTTTTCGAGTACCAACAGCTCGCTTCCACCTACGGCCTCTGTAGATAGAGATAATGTTCATTCCATATTAGTCTGGGATGTTTTTTTCGCTGTAAATGTCAGGACCAGTCTTTAGACTGGACCTCAGGACCAGTCATTCAGACTGGACCGCAACCAGTCATTTTACCTTTGACTTAAACACCATTCATTTTTCTTATTGCATTTTTTATATGGGTTATACTAAAACTAAGTATAACATGTTTGCGCAAGTAGGATAGGCGATACCATTAGGTGTGGGTTACACCAACAAAACTAATGGTTAGGAAAGGTTAAATAAAATTCAGTCTTTAATTTTCCCACCAACGGCTCAAGTCCTCACAAGTGGTAGCACTTGTTGGTCGCTCCCTTCGTGCCTTTGCTGCTCGCTTTCGCTCCGCGCCTTCGCCGCCCGCTTTCGCTGCTCGCTTTCGCTCCGCGCCTTCGCCGCCCGCTTTCGCTGCTCGCTTTCGCTCCGCGCCTTCGCCGCTCGCTTTCGCCTCGCGCTTTCGTTGCTCGGTTTTGCTACGCGCCTTCGCTGCTCGGTTTTGCTTCGCGCCTTTGCTGCTCGGTTTCGCTTCGCGCCTTCGCTGCTTGGTTTCGCTTCGCGCCTTCGCTTCGCGCCTTCGCTTCCAGCCTCTGTTTTTTTTTGCTGCCCTTCCGCATCGCCGGTCTTTCGCGCTTCCTCGGTGCTTTCTTCGCTCTCGCTCTCTCGCTTGCGGCTTTTGTTTCGGCTGGTGGTGTTCAAGCTTGGTTCGGCGCCTGGTTCTTCTTCGTGTCGCTCGTCGTGCGGTGTTTTTGCTTGGACTTGCGTTTCCGTTTTCCTTGTCACGCGCCTGTTTGCCTGCTTGCGCCTGCGATCTTCTTGCTTGCGCGGTTCCTGTACCTTTGCGCTGCACCACTGCCTTGCGCCGGAATTAGGACAAGTACGCCTCGCTGGACGGCTAATTGGACGAAGAAGTTTCGCACGGCTGAGATTGCGTCTTCGTTGGAACTCTGCTCGTAGCGTGGGAATTTCCGCTCGCAGTTTTATCAAGAAAGCTCCATCCCTTTGAAAGCGCTGTCTAGCGGCTTTGAGTGTGTTGCCTTAACATCCACTGTAAACCTAAGAGTCTGCTCCGCAGATAGAGCCACTTAGTCTGTGTGAAGTAGGGTACGGCTTGAAGTTGCGAAGCAGCTAATTCATCGGGGATAAGGTTAAACCTTTACGCATTTAGCCGTTTATAGGCAAAGTAAGCCGTGAAGTTCTATGAGCAAGAAGCGAAAAGCTGAAGACAAGATTTCATTCGGTTGCAGCAACGCTTTCGTGTTTGACGGTGGGGAAAAGGCTGAAGAAACGGCTAATAATCTCATCGCGTCGTTAAAGAAGACCCGGCGCATCGCTAAGATCCTGTCGAAGGAAATTACAAAGGAGAAGGCCATTCTTCCGAAACAAGGGACAACCTTATCGGAACCTCTACACCAAGTCGACGTTCTTCTGCAAGAAGTTGAACGCACACTTCTTAGGGATTTTCGCTATAATTTACGTGACCTACATAAAGTAAAGTACCTAAATTTACGTTCCTTCTCGATCATGGCTCAACCGTCCAATGCCGAGCTTATGCAGCAAATGATGCAGATGCTGCAGAGACAGCAGGAGCTTATCAATACATTGGCTGCATCTCAGCGAGAAGGGGTTCTTAAAGTAGACGGACTTCGAATGCCGACTTACAGTGGACGAAGTGAGGAATCGGCGCGACTTTTTTACATGCAAATACACCAATACTTCAACGCCCGCGGAACGAATTGGAAAAGTGAGAGCATGGCCCCGCAAATCCTTGCTGTCCTGGGGAGCTTATTGCGGGGACCAGCGGCGCAATGGTTCTTGCTTCATCAAGAAGAAATCCACTCGGTGGACGAATTTTTCATCGCAATAGAGAACGAGTTTGTTCCTGCGGATCTACAACATAGTCTGAGAGATGATCTTCACCGGCTTAAGCAAACAAATTGCGCCGGTCTAGTGGACTATATCGCGAAATTTAGGCAAATTATTTCGCAAGTCACAGAAATGACCGAGTTCGATCAAATCATTTATTTTCAGCGGGGTCTACGGCAGAGAACTCAGGAAGAAGTCCGGTATCGACGTAGTACAACTTTGTCGGAAGCCATTACTGTTGCGCTTGATTTTGAACGCGCACATTCGGGTGGTTATAATAATCACGCCCCCGCACATCCTCGTCCCGGTCCACAGTATGGGGTCAGAGAATCTTCCCAGGATCCTGAGCCAATGGAAATCGACCATGCTCGGCCCTTTCAACGGCCATCCCCATCTCCGCATCAACATCGCCGCTCCAACCGACCTAAGTGCGCGTACTGCAAGAAACTCGGACATACAATCCAGCAGTGTTATAGGCGACGAAGCAGGCAGGCTGCTAACGACAACGATAACACTCCTGCTCTTCCAAAAGTAACTTTTTCGAGAATGAGTCTGACCATGAATCCGTGGAAGAAGAAACAGTCGCTGGCACATCACATGAAGTTATCACTACACTAAGTGAAGCGGATTTTGCACCCTTTACGGGTAAAGACTTAATCGTCAAGAGCGGTTCTCTTGACCATCGTGCTGTCAATATTATGCTCGATTCTGGAGCCACATGTAACGTGGTCAAGCCAGGTTTGTTGCAACGTATCCTTTCCGAAGTGACAATTCAAGTTACTCGTTTTGACGGCACGAACACCATCAAGAAAAAAGTGAATAAAGGCGTTGCCAATATATCCTTTGATGGGTATCATTTTTCGGACGTTCCTGTCATTGAGTGGCCAATGAACAATTCCCATGATGTAATTCTGGGCAAGCCTTGGTTTACTACACATGAGCCGATTATCAATTGGCGTACGCATCTCGTTTCATTCGATAGTGGTGAGCTTCCAAACGGCGACGTGATTGCTCCGGTCCTTATTTCCTCTGCCGAGTTTTCGAAAAAGTTAAAGACCGCCCATTACGAAGAAATTTTTCGAATTAAAATTTGTCAGGTCTCCGAATCGGAAGTTCCTTGCGAGCAAAAATTAAAGACGTTGCTCGATTCATTTACAGATGTCTTTCCGGACAAACTACCGAATTCGCTTCCTCCGCATCGTTCTGTGGAGTTTGAGATAAACATGCAACCGGGCGCTCGACCGAGTAATCGTCCGCCGTTTCGCCTCTCGCAAGTTGAACAAACAGCCTTACAGAAGTTCGTCGAGGAGAATCTTTCCCGGGGGTGGATTGAATTATCGGACTCACCCTGGATGTCGAACATATTTGGCATTCCCAAAAAGGACCCAACCACGGGAACTAGTTTGTCGCGCTCAGAATGGATCCGTTCCGGGAACTCCAATGTGCTGTTACGTTGGGTTATCGACTTCCGTTATGTCAACTCCCAGTCAGTTGTACCCAAAATTCCATAACCGCGAATCGATGAGTTATTCGATAAGATGCAGGGTATGAGCTTTTTCACAGTCATCGACTTGGCCCAAGGTTATCATCAAATCATCATCATCGTATTCACCCGGATAGCAAGAAGTACACCGCGTTTCGTACGTCTAACGAGACCTATCAATGGTGCGTTGCTCCAAAGGGCCTCGCGGGAATGCCTGGAATTTGGTCACGCTTAATGCGTGTTCTTTTCGGGAAATTCCCATTCGTGGTGGTCTATTTGGATGACATATGCGTGTTTTCTGTCACTTATGAGGAGCATTTGGAGCATTTAGCTCTCGTTTTTGCCGCCTTACGCACCGAAAAACTCTACGCACACATCGGGAAGTGCAAGTTTGCACGCAAGGAGGTCACCTTTTTGGGGCATACGGTTTCCGGCAAAGGGTTGGCTGTGGATACTACCAAGACAGAGGCAATCGCGAAGTGGCCAACACCGCTCTCAGTCAAGGAGTTACAAAGTTTTCTAGGCCTTGCAGGCTATTATCGCCGCTTTATCCATCAGTTTGCCGACATAGTCCTCCTGTTAAGCCATCTGGTCAAAAAGGATACGCCATGGGTCTGGACCGCCTCGCAAGAAGCTTCCTTCTTACGGCTGAAGGCTGCCCTCCAATCGGCACCTGTGCTCACCTTGCCCAACTTTTCTCGCCCGTTTGTTGTGACGACAGATGCGTCCGGGTCGTGTGTTGGGGGGTGTTATCTCAATTTTTGGGCGGTCACGATCATCCCATAGCTTTTTATTCCAAAAAGCTGGGCGTGCATGAGCTTAACTGGCCCGCTCACGAAAAGGAGCTCTTTGCCATCAAAGCTGGGTTAGACAAATGGCGTCATTATCTTTACGGTCATCAATTTGAGATTTTTACCGACAATAGCGCCTGTTCTTGGCTGCTTCACCACCCTAAAGTATCTCCCAAGCTAGCTCGGTACTTAACCACGTTTTCTCAGTATACGTTTACGATACACCACATTAACATTCAACGTCGTAGCTGATGCGCTCTCGCGTCGGCCTGATGATACATTGGCAACGACAATACGCTTTCACGAGTGTGATTCCAATTGTCAACAGCGGGGTTCGCGTTTACGTTGTTCTCCCTCGGCGCCACCTCTGCCCCGGGAGGGGTGTGAGGGGATGCAAGTTGCGGCCTTATTGGCAACGTCACATGTCGAGCTGTCACCAGACGTTTGTAAGATGTTTCAACAAGGTTATCAAAGAGATGCGGAATTCAAAGAGGCATGGTATCATCCGGAAACTAGTTCACTGTTCATGAAAACGAGGAGCTACTGTTTTTGCGTTCACAAATAAGCTCACGCGCCTTTGCGTTCCAAACAACAATCGCTTGAGAACTCAAGTCATATCGGAGTATCATGACTCACCCATAGCCGCTCATCCTGGCACTCGCAGAACATTCTTGCGTGTTGCGCAATGGTACTATTGGAAATCCTTGCACAAAGACATCAAAGAATATGTCAAAACGTGTGAAACCTGTGCACGTTGGAAGCATGACAACCAAAGAAAAAACGGATTACTCATGCCAATTCCTATTCCCGATGCATGTTGGCAAGTAGTGTCCATGGACTTTATCACGGGGCTTCCTATTTCAAATGGATTCGATGCCATTTTAACGGTTGTCGACAAGTTTTCAAAACGCACAAAGTATGCAGCGGTGCACGTCAAGGATGATGCTCAAAAAACAGCGAAAGTGTTTTTTGACAGTGTGGTGCGTCACCATGGTCTTCCAGAAGCCATCATCAGCGACAGAGATAGCAAGTTTACCTCGACGTTTTGGAAATCTCTAATGACAACCATGGGTGTTCGGTTAAGTATGACCACCGCCCATCGGGCCCAAGCCGATGGACAAACGGAACGACAGAATTTAGTCGTCGAAGATGCTCTTAGATGCATGGTATCATACCATGGCACCGATTGGACAGAGCATCTGGGAAGTATCGAGTACGCCCATGCTACACTCGTTAGCGCATCAACAGGATACTCTCCCTTCGAAATTGATACGGGAAGGAAAGAACGGACACCATGGGAAAAATCGCTGGAGTCAAAAAATCCCCAAAAAGAGAATGATGTACAAGCTAAAGAATTTGTGGAAGCTCGAGCAAAGATAATCGAGCAAGCTCGTAAGAATCTGCTTAAAGCCCAAGCTACGCAAAAGCACTACTATGATCAAAAACGCCGCCTTAATCAAGTCGAAGTTTGGAGATCTAGTAATGTTGGATACGCGTATAGTATCGTTGAAACACGCCGCCAAAGACATGGAAACAAAACGGGCAAAGTTTGCGGCAAGAAAGATTGGGCCATTCGAGATAATAAAGATGATAAATCCAAACGTGGCAAGACTCAAGTTACCACAAAGTATGAAGAAGATCAATCCAACATTTAACGTGGATGTGCTGTCAAAATATGAGCCAACGCCTGAGAGGTTTCGTAGTCGACCTATACCGAAAGCGTCCAAATTCGTGGATAACGACTCCGCGGATAACCTTCAAGTTATCGAGCGCCTATTGAAGAGAAGGCAGTTTAATCGCCAACCACACTGGCTCGTCCAATGCATGGAGAAACAGAAGAAGAAGCAAGTTGGGAGAAAGAGAAGAATATTCGCCATGTCTCCCACTGGAAGGATCTCGTCGCCGATTTCAAGCAGCGTCAACGAGAGATCAAATCGGGGAGGATGTCAGGACCAGTCATTTAGACTGGACCTCAGGACTATTCATTCAGACTGGACCGCAACCAGTCATTTTATCTTTGACTTAAACACCATTCATTTTTCTTATTGCATTTTTTATATGGGTTATACTAAAACTAAGTATAACATGTTTGCGCAAGTAGGATAGGCGATACCATTAGGTGTGGGTACACCAACAAAACTAATGGTTAGGAAAGGTTAAATAAAATTCAGTCTTTAATTTTCCCACCAACGGCTCAAGTCCTCACAGTAAATAAGCGCACCAATTGTGCCGGCGTAATTGTGGTGCCAAAAGCAGCCAACATTCAATTCATTACGTAAACTAGACATGATGATTCGTTCCACCATGCATCGATTGTAGGTTGTAAAAAATTTCAGCTGTTCCACAAAGATAATGACCGAGAAGGCCAACTTTAACTTCCTCGGACCATGGGTATCCACAAGCAGCATCCGCAATAGATACTTGTCTGATGAATCTTGTATCCCATTCTTTAAAGCATGCACCTAGACCCTTGTAAACTTATTTACCGTCTAAAGTTCAAATCGATAGCTTGCACTCCCGTGCAGAAGGTGTCTTCATTATGGATTGTGCATTTTGTGGCATACAGTAGGAGGTCGTTGATTTCGCAACAATTTGGTCCACCGAAATTATATCCGTTGTGACAAAATGCATTTATTGGTTTCTTTTCCCGAGTATTTCCGAGAGACGTCATCCCCATCCTAGTGCCGAAGTGCATTGAATCGTTGAAGCTGAAATTATCCTTGTTTATTTGGCTGGATTTTTTTCAGCCGGTCCAGACGATTTATACTCCGTTTTAACATACCCACAATTGGGGCACCTTGTTCGCCCAAGTAGCTGGCTTCTCTTTCAATTCTTCACCATGGCTTGCCCCATGATCTTTTCGGCTCATAACCTTACCGTTTGCATCCATTTGTATTGGTAGGAAGCTTCGTCAATTGATATGCGTAAATAATCCCCTTGACTTGAAAGCTGCTTGGGTAGAAAGATGAATAGCCAAACGGGACTACTTGATTGAAGTTGAATATATATTGAGAAGTGATTAAATCTAACCTACTACATGCATCGGCAACTACCACCCTTCCTTGGTAGTTTCTTGCGTCGTATCATCCGTTGCAATATTTGTATTTTAGCTCTTAAAGTAAAAATATCGCAGTGCCAACATTTGCCTTTTTTGACAAATAGTATCCATGTCGGCTGTTAAATATCCAGTATAAATACCCAGACAATAAAATGTAACTTTGACAGTAAAACTTCGAATTCTATCACTACAGCTTTTACAGCCCAAATTCGACAGCAATATAAATTGCTGTCTCTATTTTGACAAATTTGGACACGATTCCCAATCAGCTAATCAAAGTTTGTATCCAGCGCAATCCCTTTCTCTTCGGTGTGTTTAGATGGAACACTGTACACTGTGGGGAAAGCTAGCACTGCAATGTAGCGCTGAGTATTTACAACCCAGCTAGAGATTGTAGACACACTTGTTTTTCTGCTTCCGCGTAACTCAACTTAAGTAGTCAAGTCAGGGAGTGTCCTCACTTGCACCCTCGTCTTGCGTGCTACACGCCGATTGTATGCTAAAAGGAAAAGTGTATATATTTAAGTTATTTGTGCAATTTTGTACTTTGTAACCTAAAATTCATATGTAGTGGTCCATGTAGTTTTGCTTCACATGGGATTATATTTTTTATCTTCGACAGTAAAAATGATTCCAAATCCAACACTCCTTCCAAAACCTTCGGGACTATTATGCATTCATATGTACTTCGGTGCATCCAACCCACTGCATAGCAGGTATTCATATCACCTTATAAACAAAATAGTAACTTGATTTACATTTGAAAGCATTAAATGAATCTTTAATTTAGTCCAGTTTGGTTCCGCAACTCCGCAATCCTAGCCGCGCTCTCATCTTCCCTTTCCTCGTGTAGTCCTCGATAAATGACAGCTTTCCATACATATGTTTAGTGCTGGCAGCACTAGCTTCGTTCAAAAATTGTTTTATCGCAGCCTGGTTGTCTAGCTTTAAGACAATTGGTCCCCGTGAATTCAGAACAATTACTTCAAACAGTTCTCTTATACCAAACGCTTGTTTTCCACCAACTGCAGCAGCCACAAATTCCGCTACGGCAGTTGAAAGCGCGACTGCTCCTTAATTTTTACAGCTTCAACCAGCGACAATACCATTTACGAAAATAATGTTAAACTTTATGCTTCTCGATCGTCCTTGTCAGCGGCAAAATCTGCATCGCTGTAACTTAATATGCGCATGGGCATAGATTCTCCATCGTCATGATTTAAAGTTAATTCCAGATATTTGGTGCCCTTGAGGTAGCTTGCTATGCGTTTTGCCATTTTGAAATCCAGAAAAGTCAGTGCGTGCGCGTGGCGAGTCACTTCATGCACTGCAAACGCGATGTCTGGGCGAGAACACCAGGAAATCCATAGTAGGATTCCAACAAGCGATTGAAAGTCCCTAACAGACGGTGTTTTCCATCTCTAATTGTAGTCAAACGAGACTTTAAACTCTGGATGACATCTTCTTCCAGAACGTGAATTTTTATTGCATTTGCGTCTTTCAGTCCGTGCTTATCCAATATCACATTTATCGTAACTTCTTGGTCAATATAGTAACCACTCACTGAATCTCTTGCCCAGAAAGTCTCGACATTTTTGAGGTCCTTAAGCTCAAGTTTACCCATTTGATCGAAAAAATCATCCACAAGTTTTGTGTTGGTGCCAGTTACCAAGCGGTCATAGACGAAAACACCCACAAAAACAGATCCACGCTCATCGTTCCGTACAAGGACGCAAGTGTCTATCACACACTGCATAAATTTCATTTTCACCAGGGTTTTTCATAGCAGCTCGTACCACAAACGCCCAGCCTGCTTCAAACCATATAGGTTTCGTTCCAATTTTAGGATCACCTCCTTCTACCCAATTCTTCTAGCTTTTCTTCTGGGATCTTCATTCCTTGGGGTACTTGTAGGTGAATTTCATATTTTTTCTCTGTAGTGGGATATGCACCCGGCACACCACCGTGCCATGCAGGCACCTTCCAATTAGGCGCCATAATCAGGATGATCTTCATATTATTTAGCTCCATAACTGTCGAACATGTGAAAAAATAGTCTTCTTCAAAAATCTGTCGGTCACCGCGCGCTTCCAATCTAGCTTTACGGCGTGGGTAGCGACTTCTTGCTGAGCTCTTCTAAGGCTTGCAATTCTTTTTTGTCTGCCTTCCATTCATCAGATAGTTGTCCCTTATGTGCTTCATAATAGCTTGTTGGGTCTGGTTGCGAGGCCGTGAAACCACCGCTTGGAGTCTCAACATCCGTGACCGCAAATGCACATAGCAGGTTTCGATCATCTTTTACCAAACTTTCTTCAAAAACGGCATTTGTTTCCATTTCATCTTGGGGGTCACCTCCGGCTTGCTTCCTCAAAACATGTCTTGATAATCTGATTTTTTTACTTCTTTTTCCTTCGCCCTTTTGCTCCAAAGTGTCATGTCTCTTTAGTTTTCCGGTCAGATCTCCTTGGGGTGCTCCTTTCTCGATCTTCCAGCCGTTCGTCAGTTTCTTCCTCTTAGTCGGCGTGCACTTTCGGTGACTGGGGCATTGGGGGCAACTCCTCCCGGATCATACAACATCTTTGTGTTTTGATTATTTGCTTCTTTGTCTAGCGTCTCGATGTGTTTCACGTGCCGGGCGGTGGTTCTTTAGAAGAAGAACCTTGTAGCCATCTGTCTCATCATTTTTTCCTAAGATAAGATCTCTCTCTGCATGTTTCGCCAAAGATACAGTGCGTGGGTCCCTGTACATCATACAGGGCGACCCAAAAACCACAATGTCCCCAAAATTCGTGTGAAAGCATCTGGATCGGGGGTGCCCTTCCCAAATTTGCCCTGGTAGGACTGCGGTTGAGTATGTATGTAGCATACTCAGCCACCTCTGTCCATAACGTCAGGGGCGCACCCGATTCGACGATTATGCACCGAACGATGTTAAAACTGGTTTGGTTCATGCGCCCCGCTTTGCCGTTCGACGCTGGGGTGTCAGCTTCCGGTATTTGTCGTTGGGCACCTGTTTCTTTACAAAATAGATCCACATTTTGAAATTCACCGCCACCGTCTATACGTATTATGTGTATACGGCAATTAAATTCGTTCTCGAACCAACTACGAAAGTGCTCGAACATTTAGGCGGCGTGGTCCTTCGTGCGCGCTGCAAACACACGCATGTAGTTGCTATAGTGGTCCGCAAAAACCGCCAAAAACTTGTTTCCTCGCCTATCGCGTGGGGTTAAAGGGGCCCTTTCAAATCGCTGGCACCCACGCGATCTATTGGCGAGTTGTATTTCCAAAATCTCTTTTTGGCTGCTTTGACTTGTGGTCCTTTCCTTCCCCGCAGGTCAAGCAGTTTGGACGGGAATAATTCATGATCTTGATGCCGACCTGGGGTTCCTGGCCAGCCTCTTGACGGCATCGTACGCCGGGTGGCCAAGTCGGGCGTGGAGATGGTATAGTAAATCTTCTTGTACTTCGCCTTCCACGCCCTCTGCAACGGCATTCATTATCATGTTCGAAAAATTCGCCGAATGTATTTTAGGACTGTTTGTTACGTAAGTTTGCGACAAACACGGATCCATGCACTTCAACATTTGGTTTCGAAATATCAATTCCATTTTCTTGCCTTTATCCCGTAACGTGCAGCCTTTTCTTCGTAAACAGCCAAGTGATATCAGATTCTTTGCTAGTTTCGGTGCAAAGAAAACTTCTATCAGCGTAATTGTCGTGGGTTTGCCCAAATAGTCTTTCATCAGCGTAACTTGTCCGACTTTTGTAACTTCCAACAGTCCATCGTCCGGGAGTATTAAGGCATCTTCACTACCACATTCTTTTGCATTATCGAGAAGCTTTTTGCCGATATGTGGTGGCGACTGGCACCGCTGTCCACGATCCACAGATCACTTACGGGCTTTGTCTGCTCCTCATTCATTTTCGTTCCATTTGTTGTCGCCAGTACAGAACGTTATTCCGAAACGTTGTGGTTTTGCCAGTTTCGTCTGTCGCATTTTCTGGAGTCCTGTTGCGGACAGTTCTGCGTATGTGCCCTTCAACTCCACAGCCATAACACACACGTTTGCTGCCATTTTCACTCACGGAATTTACAGCAAGTTTTCCAGCTCCACTTCGCTTAAATTTGTGAGCATCATCGTCCAACTCTTGCGCCCAGGAAATTAACTATTGTGCGTGTTGCAGGTAATCCTGCCGCTGTGGATTGCAGCGTACAATGAGCGCAATTTTTCAGCCTTGGTGCTGCGAATTTTACAACGCTCGCTGGACTCACTTTCTCTTGCAAGCGCAACCAAGTATAGGAAGTGCTCTGTCCAGGACCTTTTCGGCTGCGAATAACTGGGCAGCTTGGTAATGTGTTATATTCACCTTAAACGCACTTAACATTTGTTCTAAACAAAATACAATCCTGGCCATATCTGCCACCATGTACGTATGTTGGCTTGGAAGTATTTTACCGCCACTCCTTCCAAGTTTCCCCCAACTTGTTTACTTCTAATCGTTCGTTCCACGTAAAGACCGATGATAGTTCTGCAACTTCGATCGCTTCATTAAACAGGTACGTCCACTGTTTAAAGCCCGAACCCAGTCCAGCGTAAATTTCCTCAATCGAGAAATTTTGTACACTAAGTTTCAGAATTTTTACGCCACTTGGTTGTCCTATCTGATTTACAAAAAGTTTCCTGGCCTGCGGCCACTCCTGGCGAGTTTATACCTGGCGTCTGTTCTTGTGGTGTGACTCCATCACCACCTCGCAAACCACTGCCACGTCCTATGCCTTCTTCGGCACTTAGATCATTCAGGGTCATGTTCATTCCGAATGGCCCGTGGTTTTTTAGCGTCTCTCTGAACGCGCTTGCGTACTCTGAGCCCTTCTTCGACCCAGGCGACGTGCTAGGGGCCAATCCTTGTGATCGTGCCTCTTCTACTACTTCCAGACGGCTGTCCACGGCGTTTGAGGTACTTCAATTTGCCTCCATGATAACATTTGACTTTTTACCTTTTTCTTCCTCCATTTTCAACCAAACGTGACCGAGAAACGTGAAAATCTTCGAAAAATTATTCCACTGTGAGAAAACAATACTCCAGTAAAGCACGAAAACGAGAAAATGAGAGGAACACTTAAGAGAATCAAACAATGCTGTCGGAAAAGTGCTTAGATAGGCCCGTAACCCTTGGGCTCATTCCCTGTGGGTAAATATAGGAGCAGCTAGCACGAGCAATGTAGCGCTGAGTATTTACAACCCGGCAAGAAAGATTGTAGACACACTTGTTTTTCTGCTTCCGCGTAGCTCAAGTCAGAAAGTGCCCTCACTTGCACCCTCGCCTTGCGTGCCACACGAAGGAAAATTGTACTTCTTCTGTATGGAAAGTAACTGTGCACTTTGCTAGAATATATAAAAATCCCCCGGGGGATCGTGTAGAGCACGTTGATTGGTCTATTTTTAAGCGTTTTACGGTGAACATCAAGAGATATTTCCGGCCAA
This sequence comes from Sclerospora graminicola, assembly GCA_001887855.2. NCBI lineage: Eukaryota > Oomycota > Peronosporomycetes > Peronosporales > Peronosporaceae > Sclerospora > Sclerospora graminicola. The sequence continues at coordinate 13,038 of MIQA02002860.1, read as the reverse complement.
AAAACTCTCACTGGAGCGCTAGGAACCTTCAAAAGTGTACGTCCAAAAATGGGTCACATTACGAAATCTCCTGCCACGTACCCCATTGAACACTACTGATAACTACAAATGCAGCACCAGTCGCACCAGATTCCTAGCCCTCATGGGCAACTCGGCATAATTGTTTTTTATCTTTTCTTTAGCGTGAGTGGGACGGACGGTCTTGTACGGTAATAAGGAAGCCGCCGCTAATTATTGCTGCAGTCTATAATACCTTCATCTACAAATTTATTTTAATTATTAATTGGGCACGTTTATAATCACCCCCAAAACCATAGACTCACCCCCAAATTACCGTAGAACCCGTATTAGCTACGAAAAAACGACAATTACACAGCCAGATGTTTTAGAGGAAGGAATATAAAAGAACATGTTCCTTGGTTGTGAAACTTCTTGTCGTTTTGCTTATGACCGTCGATACGCATTTTGACTTTAGAAGATCACCTTAGCCATATAATGCCGCCTGCCTTCCGAGCAATCCGGGCTAAACGTGTGGTCGTGCCATGGATCGTAGAACGCAACAAATTCAGGGGAGGAGAAACGAAGTAGCTAAGTATTCAGGGGATGCTGCCCATTCTGGGCAAAGTTCAATTACCGTAAGATCTGGCGACCATATTTCATGAGCAATGTCGCGGTGGCGATGAAAAATCTCAACGAATTTGTCGACCCTGCGAATTCCAACACTAGCAACAGCCCCTTGACTTACAGTGAGCGCCACGGAGATATGTGCGCTATCATGTGAGGTCACTCTATTGAAGTGGCAGTAGCTATTCTTCTGACTGAACCGCTTCAGCTATCTATTAGAAGTATACGCAACATGACGCACCTCATATCGCTGAACGGGCGTGCTTTAAGCTAGCAGAGCGAAAACCAGTATATAAGTGAAAAAGGCCAAGTCATTTACAAGTACTTTATTTTTGAGGCGCAAATCTTGCCTATGAGGACTCGAAAGTAAAGGAAGGTGATCTTCTAAAGTCAAAATGCGTATCGACGGTATCGACGGTCATAAGCAAAACGACAAGAAGTTTCACAGCCAAGGAACATGTTCTTTTATATCCTTCATCTAAAACATCTGTGTGTATTTTGCTCGTTTTTTCGTAGCTAATATGGGTTCTACTGTAATTTGGGGGTGAGTCTATGGTTTTGGGGGTGATTATAAACGCCCCCTTATTAATTAACGTAAAACATCAGTTTATCGCAGTACATCAGTTTTCCGCAGGAAACATCAGCTGACCAATTATGTGGTGTATTTTTGCTACGCGTCCCACGTTGGCTGATTAATCGAAAGCAGCAGTTTTTCGCAGTAAAGATTTCCGCGAAAAACTGATGTTTTTTGAATTTTTGTCGACTTTTAGGCTTTTTAAACGACATTTCTATGCCGCGAAAAACTGATGTTTTCGATATTTTTGGTGGGTTTTTGGTCGACTTTTGTCAGCTTGTATACTTTTCCAGAGACATCTCTAAGGATAACCCTTTACACCACCGCCTAGTCCATGATTCGAGCTTTTCATTGGTTCATGCGGATTCCACCTATCTGCTGATTGAACAAAATTATCCTAATTTGCTAAGGTACCCTATTTCCTGCGATAAACTGATGTTTTACGTTACCTATAATGTTTAAGGCCGTGTTCGAACTCGACATAAATCGTTTTATCTCGGGAATTAAAACGATTTCTGCGATCGAACACACCCAATATAAAATGGTTTAAGGCACATAAATCGCTTTATCGTAGATTAGCGTTTTTGCTGCTTTATGTGTCACTATTATGGAGGGCGGAAGGATTTTTGTGGTGCTTACCCCTCAAATTTAACCTTGAAGACAATTTTCTCAAATAGATCCTCACAAATACATTACAGAGTCGCGTTTCCCCTCTTCTCGTCACTGAAACCATTGCACCTAAACTCGTTTGTTGTGCTTACGAAGAAACGTCGAATCGTCGTCTCTCTCGCCGTCATCACAGCAGTTCTAGCAGCTCTTGCTCCACAGTCAGCAGCCGTAGTGACGAAGACGAAGTGGAGACCTCGGACCTCGATGTGGACGACTGTTGCGTCGTCTATGAATCGTATGCCGCCGTGACAAATCGTAGTAGTCATGCAGTAACTTCGATTTGCTGGAGCGATCTCCATCTTTTGCCAAACTCTGACGAAATTATCGTCTTATTGGCTGCGATGCGTATCAAGCATCGCCACACACGCGATGATAAGATACTAAAGCTAGCGGCGTTAGAGCTGTGCTTTAAAATTTCTTATGCTCAAAGGGTTACAGAGCGCCACACAGGCTTGAAAAGCCTTTCACGACGGTATATCGACGTCCGAAATGCTACTAACCGGTTCGTACAGTCGTCAATGGCGATTTAAAACACTACCAGAGACGTACGGGGTACTACCTTACGATGCCAGCTCGCTTTTTGTGCTACATGTCGAGCAGATGCTACTTATGAGCTGTTAATGCGCAGTACGTGACCGACTTATCTGATGGCACGATCGCGTGGTGAACAACTCGATGCTGCAAAATTTCCAAAAAGAGGCGGTGGACTCGATTCGCGGCACCAAAACTCTGTGTGTGCTGTCCTGTGCCTGCGCGATGAACAAGAAGATATCATACTATGAAGTGAGTCTCAAGGGCTGTGGCAGTGTGGCCTTCACGTCAGCCCGAAACGATTATAGCTTCGGCTCGGTGGGCTGGAAAGACGTCTCCTATGGTTATCATGGCAATGGCGGCGACTTTGTGTTCAATGATGGCACCAAGTCGTACGGTGGAGACTGGAGGGCTTTTTGGTCCGGCGTGGGGACATCAATCCGATGAGCCAAAAGAGCAAAGCCCCATTTTCACGATTTAGTGGCCTGAATGCTGACAAGCATCGGATCGTTTTTACGCTGAATGGTGAAAAGATCGGCGTGACGCCGAGTAAAGTGCTACCTGGTGACTATGCTGCTGCAGTGTCGCTCCACCCTTTTTTCTGATCGGATGGAGTTAAGGGCTTGCACAGAGTTCAAGTTTTGCTGTTTTTTTCTTTTCTGCCGCTTGCATCTTTCTCTTTCTTTCTTAAATTATTTGTATTCTGTTTACTCGGCGATGCACTACAATACTGTATAATGCTCAGGATGGAGCCAAAGTACCTCTACTTTGGACGCTTTGGCCATCAAACAGAATATTTTCCACATCTGTTGACAATGACAAGTCTCTTGGCTCATTGGATCTGCGTATTGTTTGACACCCCAATTTAGTGACAGAAATTAAACCATTTTATTTTTGTGGCGACCAAACACACGTGCTCTACTTTTGCCAATGTTAAATAGATCAAGTTAAAGATAATCATGATTTACGTAAGTGCACGGGTGTTTCGACCACGGCCTAATGTTTTAACATAGAAGTTGTAGCTGGCTTGCCATTAGTGTAATATTATACCTATATAACTGGATAATATAAATGGTTGGAGTGAAAAGTCCAGCAACGGCAACACAGCGGAGGAAGTATATTTAAGTTATCAGGTGCAATTTTGTACTTTGTAGCCTAAAATTCATATGTAGTGGTCCACGTAGTTTTGCTAAACATGGAATTTCATTTCCCAGATGCGATATGTACATGTACTCGCTAATGTCAAGCTGATCGCTTTTTAACGAGACGAGGAAGCCGACCCGTTATGTGAAGTGAATATGGATGAAAATGGGGCCGATGGGGGCATAATGCATGGCATAGAAATTTTTATCTGGCGTCCACCTACTTTATGGCAGTCTTTATGATGGAAAACTTGTCGTAGACTAAACCAGTAGCGCTTTCAATCGTTGTCAACGTCAAGTTTGTCGGTGTTACTGTCAGTTTCGAGATACTGTAGCGGGTGTCGTCTTTTGTCACAAGCCAGTTAGGCGAGGCAGGCTTTTCATAGCGATCAAAGCCTCCAGGGCCCCCTGCGATACCCGATATCACATACACAGGGGCCTGAGGGTTGTTATAAATGGAGCTATTAACGACCCCCTCCATGATCGCTCTGCCTTTCGCTATTGGATACGTCCGTTCGTACGCGTGGACGTGGCCTTGTAATACCAAATCCACTTTGTATTTGAGGAACAATTCTTCAAAAGCTTGTTGTGTTGGAATTACGAGTTGATTTTTGATGAAAATGAAATTCCAGGTTAGCAAAACCGCGTGGACCACTGCATATAAATTTTAGGTTACAAAGTACGAATTAGCACTTAATAACTTAATAATACATTTTATTACATCTTTTACTCACAACAACACAAGCGACTGACTTCTGGTGGTAGTGCGGTGCGGAGCGCCTCTACCTACTGATTCAAGCACTAAGTAGAAAAACAAGGTCGCCAGTAATTTCTGACCGGATTGCAGGCACCGGGCGCTACATTGCTGGTGCCTGCTACTTTACGCAAAAAACTACTTTTCCTACAGGTTATGAGCCCAAGGAACCACGGGCTCTGACCGCATTTTTTTAAGCTACCGAAAGTAAATTGTTTGTGGAGTTTTTTCATCTCGCTCGAAGTTTTACGTTTTCGTTCGGTTACTGGAGAATATTTTTGGTTTTCTCGTGTGGATTGTTCCTGGTGTTACGACTACGGGCAGGTTTTTTCTGCTAATTTTAAGTTTTTCACGCTTTCACACTAAAAGATGGATGAAGAAAAGGCCGAAAAGGCCGATACGAATATGGATACGATTCTGGAGTATCTAAAACGCATGGACCGGCGCCTCGAGGCAGTAGAAGAGGCGCGGTCGCAGGGTTCGGCTCCCAGCACGTCGCCAGGGTCCAATAAGGGCTCTGAATATGCGAGTGCTTTTCGGGACACCCTGAAGAACCACGGGCCGTTCGGGATGAAAATGACCCTGAACGACCTCGGTGGTGAAGAAGGCATTGGGCGCGGGGGTGGCATAAGGGGCGGTGAAGAGGCCTCACCACCGATGCAGGCGCCAGGAATAAACGTGCCGGGAATGGCAGCCGGGGCAGGAGTGCCGGGGATGGCGGCAGGCGTGGGTATGCCCGTGAATTTAGGTGGCAACCCGGTGGCAACTACAAACGGGGTTAAAATCCCAAGGTTAAGCTGCCAGAATTTCTCTGGAATTGAAATTTACCCAGGCTTAGGGTCGGGGTTCAAGCAGTGGGCGTATCTCTTTATCGAAGCCCTGGAGATAGCCGAAATTGCCTCCGGTTTCACGTGGAACGACCGGTTAAAAGTGAACAAGTTGGGAGAGCACCTGGAAGGGGTTGCTCTCAAGTATTTCCAGGCTAACATCGGTACCTGGTGGCAAGCGTCGCCGAATCTCATTTTTGTGCTGGAGCAAATGTTAAGTGCGTTCAAAGTGAACATTTCGCACTATCAAGCGGCACAGCTTTTCGCGGCCGAAAAGGACCCAAAAAGGTCCTGGACAGAGCATTTCCTGTACCTGGTTGCGTTGGCCCGTGAAAGCGATTCGAACGAACGCTTAATCGTGGAAAATATTGTCAAGTTTGCTGCCCCAAGATTGAAAATTGCGTTGATGGTGCGGTACAATCCGCTAAGACAAGACCATCTGCAGCACGCCCAGGAATTGATATCCTGGGCGCAAGAACTGGACGATGACGCTTACAGGCTTAAGCGACCGGGTTTTGGACGACCCGCAGTAAATTTGGTAAATGAGCAGGGTGGTAAACGTGTCTGCTACGGTTGTGGACTCGAAGGGCATATAAAACGGAATTGCCCGCAACAAGACACCAAGAAGAGCCACCACAGAAACGAAAGGCGCGGGCGGCAGGGCCCAAAGGATAACGAAAGACGCTTTGTGCTGTCTACAAGTGAAAATGTGGAAGAACAGACCGGAAAAACAGTTTTCGGTGATGACTTGTGGATTGTGGACAGTGGGGCGAGTCGACATCTAGTTTCAGACGAAAGTCTTTTGGAAGATGCACGCGATTGTGGTCAGGAAGACGCACTAACTCTCCCAGACGGTGGATCGCTACAAGTAACTAAGGTTGGGCAAGTCACACTGCACGCAAGTGGCGCCACTGCAAGAAGCGCCAAGATCACGCTTACTGAGGTTTATTTTGCGCCAAAACTGGCAAAAAATCTCATATCCCTGGGTTGCTTACGAAAGAAGGGCTGCATTTTAAAAGATAATGGAAAAAGAATGGAGTTATTTTTTCGAAATCAAGTCTTGTTTGATATTGAAGTTTATGGTTCTGTTTTTGTGGCTCATTTACGTGCAGACAAACCATTGGATTGCAGTAAAACGTTCACAAACATGGTTATGAACGTAGCCCAAAGTGATGTAGGGGACGAAGTGCAAGAAGGCACCCTACATCACTTCCATGCACGGCTAGGGCATATTCCTACGACGCGGTCGAAAAACTGGCCCGAGACCCGAGGTCAGGCATTAGAATTACGGACCATTCGCGTCCTAATTGCCTGACCTGTGCAGAGGGTAAGGGATACAAGACCAAACAACCAAGGCAAGACTCTGGAAAGCATGCGCCAATTGATCGCGTGGGTGGGGTGATATGCAGTGATTTGAAAGGCCCAATAACCCCACGCGATCGGCGTGGAAACAGATTTCTCGTAGTGTTTGTAGATCACTACAGCAATTACGTGCGAGTTTTTGCGGCACGAACGAAAGACCGTGCCGCAAAAATGTTTGAACATTTTTTGGTTTGGTTTGAACGCGAGTTCGACTGTCGAATTCACGTCCTGCGTACTGACGGCGGGGGTGAATATCGCACGGTTGATCTGTTCTGCAAACAGACGGGCGTGCGGCGCCAAATTACCGAGGCAGGTACACCGGCCTCAAATGGCAAGGCCGAACGGATGAACCGGACCATTTTTAACATGGTCCGGTGCATGATCTTTGGGTCGGGTGTGCCCTTAGTTTTCTGGACGGAGGCGGCGGAGTATGCCACGTACATACTCAATCGCAGTCCGACCAGAGCAAATCCTGGAAGGGCACCCCCGATCCAAGTCCTGACTAAGAAACCGACGAATATTGGAGATATCGTGGTTTTCGGATCCCCGTGCATGGTGTACAGGGACCCGCGGTCGAAGTCGCTGGCGAAGCACGCCGAAAGGGGCCTGATCCTAGGAAAAAGTGACGAAACGAAAGGTTACAAGGTTTTGCTGATCAAGGATCGGGTCGTGACGACCACAAGACACGTCACTCAGATTGAAACCCTGAGTGACGCTGCAAACCAACAAATTGCAAAACTATTGGGCGACCCCGAGGAAGAGGCACCCGTATGTGAAACGCGCCCGAAAATTGCAGAGGCTAAAGAGGACGGTCTGACCGGGCGTACCAAGGAGCGGAAACAAACTGGGGTGCGGAAATCGGGACGCAAGGTAAAGGCGACGCCGAAAGCAGCAGCACTCCAAAAGACGAAACAAAAGGGAAAGTCCAGGGACCCGGTAGGCACCTCGGAAGGAGACGGTACCGAAGGTGCCTCGGCAGAACGGGAACCGGGAGAGGTAACCCCGGTTGTTACAAGAGACCATGAAAGCAACCTTTTGTGTGCATTTGCGGCTGTAGAGTCGGGTACAGGCGAAAGTCGTGCAGCGGCATCTGAACCCGACCCTACGAGCTATTTTGAGGCCCACAAGGGCAAGTTGTCTCGTGAATGGAAAGGGGCAGAAGATGCAGAGTTACGGTCTTTGGAGGAGCTGGGAACCTGGAAGGTTGTACGAAAAAGAGAAGACAAGAAGCCCCTGCCCACAAAGTGGGTATACAAAACAAAATTGAAGGCCGACGGGACTGTTGAGCGCCGAAAGGCTCGGCTCGTAGCCCGGGGCGATCGTCAAATTTTTGGCGAAGATTATTTCTTTACGTTTTCGACCGTACTGGATCTAAACAATGTCAAGATGATTTTGATTATGGCAATTATCTGGAAGGTGCCTGCACGGCACGGTGATGTACCCAGTGCCTACCCGAAAGCGTCGACTGAAGAAGACTATGAAATACATTTAAAGGTGCCCAGGGGCATGGAAGTATCGAAAGAAAAACTCGAGGAATTAGGTGCGAGGACCGAAAATGACGTGGTCTTAAAGCTGGAAAGAAATCTCTATGGATTGAAACAGGCAGGGCGTCTCTGGTACGAATTGCTAAGAGACACCCTGGTGAAACTAAAGTTTATGCAGTGTCTCACTGACACTTGCATTTTTGTGCGAAATGACGACAGTGGTTCGGTGCTAGTGGGGGTCTATGTTGACGACCTACTAGTGACCGCCACTGATGAAAGTTTGGTCGAGAATTTCTTTGTGGAAATGGCGGCTTTGGAATTGAAAGACCTTGGAAAGGTCGAGAAATTTTTGGGTATGCGGATCGGAGGAGATCCGGAAAGCGGTTATTGGGTTGACCAAGAGTTGACGATAAACGAAATGTTGGAAAAACATGGTTTGAAGGACGCGAACATCGTGAGGACCCCGATCATGGAGGAAGAAGCTCCTGAAAGTTCGGACACACGTTTGACGACGATCAAGGATGGAAAATCCCCCACGGTTAGGGAATTTCAATCGTTGGTCGGCAGTTTACTGTGGATCTCACGGTGCTCGCGTCCGGATATTGCATTTGCGGTGCACAAGGTGACCCGCAGAACTCACGCACCTACTTTTTCCGACTTCAAGATGGCAAAACGGGTCGCAAGGTATCTGAAAGGTACAAAGACCCTCAAGTTACGTTTGAAACATGACGATAGCGAAGCTATGCCTGTGCGCATAGTTAGCTATAGTGACGCGGATTTTGCGGCTGACAAGGCCGACCGCAAGAGCATCAGCGCGAATGTCATTTACGTAAATGGAATTGTGGCAGGATGGAGCTGCAAAAAGCAGGGAGCAGTTGCGCTCTCGACAGCCGAGGCAGAATTCGTGGCTGCCGCTGTCGGTGGAAAACAAGCGCTAGGAATAAAGGAACTACTTGGCGAGATTGGGATAAACTCGCGGGCGCCGATTGTCTTAAAGATAGACAATCAGGCTGCAATCAAGCAATTGTTGAACGAAGCGAGTGCTGCGAGCACGAAACATGTCGACGTAAAGCTGAAGTTTGTGAAGGACTATACGAGGAAGGGCAGGATGAGGCCTGAGCATGTTTCGAGTGCTGATATGGTGGCTGACCTCCTGACAAAAACATTGAGTGCTGCGAGGATTGACGAGTTACGAAACCAGATTGGATTGATTTGAAGTTTTTCTCTATTGATTCTTATCGGTTTCGAATGGAACTAGTTGGCATCACTAAGCTGGATGGTATGGAATGAAGTTACGTACCTGTGGTGATGTAGAAAATTGCATGTGGCTGCATGGAGGTCCCGGAGTTTTGGAAGGAGTGTTGGAATTACGAGTTGATTTTTGATGAAAATGAAATTCCAGGTTAGCAAAACCGCGTGGACCACTGCATATAAATTTTAGGTTACAAAGTACGAATTAGCACTTAATAACTTAATAATACATTTTATTACATCTTTTACTCACAACAACACAAGCGACTGACTTCTGGTGGTAGTGCGGTGCGGAGCGCCTCTACCTACTGATTCAAGCACTAAGTAGAAAAACAAGGTCGCCAGTAATTTCTGACCGGATTGCAGGCACCCGGCGCTACATTGCTGGTGCCTGCTACTTTACGCAAAAAACTACTTTTCCTACATGTTGCACATTGAGCGTTTCGTAGTCGTTGGAAGGATTGCCAGTATCATCGCATGAGCGACTTGAATAGAGGGGGCGATGCATCCCCACAATGATCCAAGGTACCTTATTGCGATTTGCATTTGCTGCTTTCAAATCTGCTTCAAGCCATGCCGTTTGGTTGCCAAAATTTCCGACTCGTTGATTTATTCCGTAAGCATTGCGTGGAGCATTTCGATAGTCTGTCTCGGTTGAGATTGATGTGAAATGGACCGAAGCATATTGATGCGAATACCACATATTGAGTACTCCACGACTCTCTAGTGACGGCATTCGGAATCGTGCGTTAAAAGCCGAATAATTGCCAAGTTTGTCTCTCTTGTCTGACACTAAACACGAAGGAGAGTAACAGCCTGCTTCATGATTCCCTACAAGGACCATGTACACCATCCGTCGCATAATAAAAGTCATCGAGTTCATAAATCGGTTGTACACTTCTTCATAGAAAAAGCCAAAGAATTTGTCCACTGTGGTAAATGCAATATCAGCGTACGCAATGTCGCCAATGTGCCAAATGAAATCGACTTCGTCAGTGAAGCTGTTGACGTATTTGTTGGTCGCCACGGAATTTTCGTCAGCGCCCAGATCGCCATAGACTGCTACGGTAAATTCACTTGGATCCCCACTCGCACGCGCTGTCTTGAAGGAATTGACGCTGCTTTGATACTTGTTTTCATTCGCATTGCCCACTTTATAAAAGTACGTCGTCTTGGGTTCCAGACCTTTCACCAGGGCGTGGTAAGTGTAAAGTTCGTACTTGTCGTCTTTATAATAACTTTTGACTTCGATCGTTGCACTTGTCAGCTTTTCTAGATTTGTGCTGTTACGACCGAGCCACACTGCTGGTTCATTGTCCAGGTTAAATGTAGTCCATGAAATCGCCATCCCTGTACCTGCTTCTTCGCCAGCAAAGGCCAAGTGCAATTGCTGCGGCACCTTTTTCATGATACTATCCTTTTTCACTCGACACGCTTGGGATGGAGTCGTGTCGCCAAATTCATATTGCAAGGAGCACGCGTGCTCGGGCTGGCACTGAAGAGATTTCCAATCGTAGACACACTTGGCATCGTCCACAGCGTCACCAATCACAGCGTTTCTGTCCTCCAAGCCCATAAAGTGCTGTATTTTATCGAAATAATTATTCGGCTTTGCCGACGCCGTCCCAAACACATGTATGGCTGCCACGATCACCGCTCCAAGTCGTGGCATTTTTAAAAGTGCCTGCCCCTTTAGCACTTTACATTTACTATCAACAACAGCTGTTTTACCAGAAAATATGTTTACATCCAGTATATGCAGTACTAATGTTGGTAGCTGAGTTTCTAAGGTTGGGTTATTAAGGTTATTAAGTACAATAAAACTGAATTCGCTCCAGCGGTTTTTATCTTGACGCCTCTGCATCCATAAACAAGTACGTTTAAAGCCTTATTTTTTATAAACACTCGCAAAAGCAACAGAAGATCCCTTCCGGTCGTTTATCCAAGTAACCAAGATCTATTTTCCCATTTAGTTTTCCCGCGTCGGTTTTAATAAAATATTGCTTCCGAGAATCGCCTTATCCTATTATACCGTCTATCAAGCTTTAGCTATCACACAGCATCTTTCATGTTGATACCTAAATGCTCCGTTTTGTGTGAAGTGAGACATATCCAGCTGGTTTGCTCATTTGATTTCTCGATGACGACGCTACGTAGTCGTTTTATCGTTTAATCGAAGTCTACTTTTGCCGTGTTTTGATCCAATATAATTTGCTCCCAATTGTTAATTATTTGGGTTAATAAGCTTAAAATACCAACACTAACCGTATACATCTCAAAATCCTGGTTTCAAAAAGAACAGAGAAGGCGAGCGAAAATATCCGTTTCAAAAACTAATGCACATGTTATGTTTTTGTGTTTTGTGTTCACGTCACGATGTGTGAAATGAACACGAAGATATAAGATATGACGTGCGCCGGAATGTGTGAGTCACATGAGTCACACTTGTTTATAATAAAACGTGCATATAAATTACAAAAACGTTCTTTTTTATTTTAAAAACCTAGGTTGGAGATTGCGGATTCGAGTTCCACAATGGTCGAAAGTCCAAAGGCGAATCAATTGTAAGTATAATGAAAGTATTCAACCAATCCGGTCTTTTTGATACAATGATTGTCGACTGATCGGATCAAGTATACAGGAATGACATGAGGAGATTAAAATAGAATCGGTTAAACCCATTTCTTCTGAATTGTTTCAATTTATTGTCAATGCCGTACACGACGAACTATCCATACGCTACGACAGCCCAACAATATGGTGTAGGTTCACATTATCGAGAGGAACAACGTCGACGTCAACAAGATTATTCAGAAGCTTTAGCTCAGCAGGTGGCAGAACGTGAGGAACAGAAGCGACAGGAGCGTGAACGAAATAGGTTCCCCTACTCACAAATTGCAGATCGATATCAAAATCCCCATAAGCCAAGAAACCTTCAAGACCCATTTGCAGCAGCAGAACGAGGTTTTTTCGATGGGTTAGGGCACAATAATCCCCAAAACTCACGAACCAACTTTGCACGTGGACACCAAAAGCTTGCTCCAAATGGCCAGGAATCGGTTCATTATTTTCAAAATTCAGCTTTTCCACAACGACAATTGTCAAATTCCGTACTTCCACAACCAACTTTCATTCCTACCCATCATCAATCTACACCAAATTTCCACAATTTTCAAAATGCAGTCGCATTTCCAAATAATATTGATTTCGCTCCCAATCAACAAGATCACGTTAGAGACACCAATGCTCCATATATTGCCCTCGAGTCCTCTGAACTGAAGATGCAAAAAAATGATAGAAAGGCTCCAATTTCTCCTCAAAGTCAGCCATCTCAGGACGTAAATGGTCCCTTTAAACCACTACCCGGAGCTTTTCAGGAGTCCCCAATTCTGCAACAAGCACCTTCTGGTCTACTTCCAAATGGACGACGACAACGCACAGATATTCACGATACATGTCAAAGTATCTCGGAGGAAACGAAACGATTTCGAGTGAAACAGCAGCAAGAATTGCAACGTGCACTGGAGCAACAGATTGAAGAGAAACGGCAGCAAAAACTGGAAGCAAAGCGACGTCAAGACGAAGAAGATCGGCGAGAAATGAGGCGGTTTGAAGAAGACCAACGTCGGCAGCGGGCAGAACAAGAGCGAATGCTGGAAGAAAAGCGTCGAAAAGCCCAATCACAAGAGCAAAAAGCAAACCAACTAGCTGCTGCCATCACGATGGCTCATCAAGAGGCTCAAGCTCAACCCCAACAACATCGAGACGTTCCATTCGAAGTCCCCCCTCAGCCGCAAAAACAATTATCATCTCCATCCTC
>MIQA02002859.1:0-25470 GCA_001887855.2 Sclerospora graminicola | reverse complement strand
CATCTCACCTTGTGTACCCGTTGATCGGGGGTGGTTACACTCACTTAGGTGGACTCGGTGACGAAAACGATGATCTTGATCAGGTCGGAGGGGATGACCTTCTCGAGACGAGGGGTGTCCTCGGGTGGAAATCTTCACCGGAGAACGGGTTGGGGTCGACACTTATTCAGTATCTAGGCACTGATCAGGAAAGTTCGTCTGATCAGCCAGCCAACGAGAGAGAGATATAACGAAACCAAGAAAATGCGATCAATCCACGATCTTCCACAGTAATCCACAAACGTTATCTCCACAAAACCTTTTCCAATATTATTGACGTGTTCCAAACACGTGTGCGTTGAGGGTGAGGTTTGATCACCTAAACAAACCCGTCGGGGGTCTTCCGGTAAGCCAAATGCGTCTAAGCGCGTCTTAACCGGGACTTAGTTGAGCAAGAGGGGACTAATCAACCCTGTGCTCCCAATGACCGCAACACGTGGCGGAGCGACTCTTTGCTTTAGGGGGAAAATCAAAACCTGTTATTATATATGCAATGTCCTATACCTGTGTACCGTACCTCAACTGCCTGACCTATACTTCGAACCTATTTACTTCGTCGCACGGTTGCGTAACACCACCTTGCCCATCCTGGCTACACCTTCAAGCTGATCTGTACCACTTCTGCCCTGATCACAACCCGACTCTTCGAAAGATCTTCAACCCGTCCCGATCTTCGACAAACGACCTTGAAGCCACTTGGGATCTGCTCTTCTGACACCTGCCACTTCATATTCCGCCCGGCTAAACCGAGAACTTTACTTGTCTTTGCATCTGAACGCTGATCAGAGGCTGATCAGCCCTGATCACGATCGGCATAGTGATCAAGCGAGTGATCAGGTGGTGATCAGGCCGAGCAGCCCTTGATCACCTCGGGAACGCTCTGGGTCATCATCACCACGACTCAATTCATCTTCTAAGCCATACTTCCGACCTTTATACCCCGTCAGGACAACCATATAACACCGATCTCGGCTGATCAGGCCTGATCAGGCCTTGCCACGTCATCTTCGGACAAACCATAGGTTATCATCACTCACACAACCTGTCACTCCACATGCCCGACTTCATTCCACATTTAATCTTCATTGCTCGGGCATAACAGGCTGATCAGGCCGTAACTTCGTGTCATGATCAACTCAACCATTATACCATTCATAGATCGGCTGGACGCCTGCCTTTGACACGTCATGTCAACAGTTACTCTTCTCATATTACATCCACGGGAACTCCACTTAGTAACTGTAATAACGATCGTGATCGTGATCTCCATCGTTCCATCAGTGTCTGGGACTGGGCTTAACGACAGTACTTGGCTGATTTCTTCGCATCGTGAATACCCGTTGTCCGCCACCTTTTCCTCTTAACTGTGATCAGCCTTTTCCCACCCATCAACCGTCATATGTTGATGGGTGTTCTATCGTCACCAATCAACGACCATGTGTGGTCCACTTCAGTCCCAATATTTTCCGATCGCTTTACCACAACGTTATCTGTCAAGAAATATTATCGTATTCCACCGGTATCTATCCGTGATTTGAGAATACTACGGCAAACGAAGAATACGTTTATGTGGCAGGTGCAAGGAGTAGATGGGAATTCCCATACTTGCGCAAAAATAGGTCGCTGGCTATGCTCCATTATTGTGGCGTCCCCTAGAGTGGAGATAGGCCATTACTTAGGAGAACGACCTCCGATTCGTTTCTGTAGTGGACCAACAAGTTTAGAGATGCTTACATGGGATGTGGTAGCACCAGGCAGAGTTAGAGGACACGGTCGGAATACAGATGCTAGTGTACACTTGGAACAGAAAGAAGATGGGATTTTTTGGAAATTGTTTCCAGTGATCTGGCGATTAATGATGAGAACGAAGAGATTGTGGGGAAGTTAGTCGTCTTTCATCCGCACCCAGATATCCATCTTATCGGCTGGTTAATGGAGGACAACACACCAATAAGGAGGATTTGGTCGAAATTCCGTCGGTCATTTCGGAAGATGTACTTCCATGGGGTGGCGCCTTAACTGAAACCTATTTTGGCGAAATGGAAGAATCGAGGAATCTCAAGTCGCTGGTGGAATGACATTCAAGATGTTGAACCCAATCAGGTAAGGGAGCATAATAACTTGTTGACTAACTATCAAGTTCGGGTGCAATATCGGGTAATTACTATGCAATTGAACACCTTCTACGCCCGAAGCCAGGCAGACGGGCGATGTGCCTTAGATACAGGATGTACGAGTCTCCGCACGGATACATGTCATATCCTGTGGGAGTGCCCGCGAGCTCAAGCTTTCTGGAGAAGATTATTGCAACACTGGCGTGGAAAGACGATCACCGATTCACGTTTGGATGATTTTCAAACTGCAATAGTGACCAGATGTGCCCCACCGGTTGGTCTTGGGATAAAGAAGGCGATGTTGAGGCAGTATGGATGGTATGATGAAACTTATAAGGAGGTTTTTCATCGGTTATGGAAAGGAATTTGTGGAATTGGGATGGCATGGCTATGGCAATTGCGCAATCAAACCATTTTTCAAGGGATAGTGAAAGAGGCGTATGAACATCTGGAATTTGTATGGAATCAGGTCCGAGCTCAAATTGAAGCAGTAGCTGAATACGAATCCAAGGTTTATGCGTTACGAGAAGACGGGATCCTACTGAAAATCAGTTCACAGTGCATTTTCACCCATTCACCAGCACCGGACCCAGACTATAGTAACACATCCCATGATCCCAGTTACCTGTCCAGAGCAGATAACCTATCCGTTAAGCCTGAGCCTAGATTGCATTCTAGATTAGACATGTTTATAGTAGCTAATAGTTAAGACTAATTAGACTACATTTTACTACTACAACAAGTGGAGCTTACAACCATAATGCTATGATCCTATTTAATGCGATTGTTTTAACACCACCGTCGAGAAAGCCGCAGTTACAGAGATACATGAAAATAATATTTTAGCATCTTCAGGCGGCGATTAAATTGCAGCTCTGTTGGCCATGTGCGTCATTTACAAATAACCACGCCAAGACTGAAAAAGGTCGCGGCCTCCATTCCAGCATTTTATTCTTCACTTTAGGAGGCCGCGATCCTTCAGGGTTGGCTTCGCAAATTAATTCTTGTAGTAGCGCCTCCATGTCGTGCAATACCAGCTACGAACGACTATTCCAGAGAGAGACACACAAAACTAATTTCGTGCCACGTTATATAATAAACCTCCACGTTATTCATCGCATCCACCTGTAACAATCCAACATCGAGTGCTCTCAAAGATACCCAACAAGTTTGTCAAAATCGCCCACACAAGTGCAAACGATAAATACGTGATCGTAAGTGTACCCATGCGTGAACTGCTGCCACCCGACTTTTTTAAAGCTTGCGCTTCGGCCTTTTGCCGAGGCAGTAGTGGCAGGAAAAGCAACGCCAAGAGCTTCATTACATACGAAATTAAGATTGTAATGGTCACGTCGCGACGCACCTCTATGGTGTCGTTCAAAATGTCTTCGTTATGTACCTTGAAAGCAGCATTTACATTCTTTGTTAACGTAAGAGCAAATGGTCCACCCAAGTTGCTTACAGTGGTCATAAGACCGTAAATTGCGCCTTCATTACCATTGCCAGCTAACTCCACGACCACATATGTTGAAATGATGAACCCGACAGCATCCGGTATTGCCTCAACAATTGGAACGCCCAGCCAAAACCACTGTTTCCGGACAATATTCCACGTCACAAGCATGGTGCACATGGCGTCGAGAGCAATGACACTCAGCATCGTTACTACATGCATCGTCCGCCAGTTCCAATGCAACCCATACTTGCCCGTCAATGTGAGCGTGACAACTGTTACAAAGCTACCAAAAGTGCTGCTGAGGCTTAAGTTAAAGCTCGTAGCATGAACCCAGTACGATGTTATCGGGTCTTGAGCCACATAAGTAAATCCACTAAACACACCTGATAAAAAACTGTAGGCAATCACTTGATAAATTGCTCGACTCTGTATGGCGGTCCACAACTCTTTCATGTACTTTTTAAAAGTTGGTCGCTCCTTCACCACTTCTTCACGCACAAAAATCCACGTGATTGGGATTACAGGTAGACAGCAAAAAGCTAGTAGCAACATCGTGTCAGGAAATGAAATTCCGAAATCAAAGCTACCGCCATAATTTGGCGAGCTTAGGCCAAAGCCTATAATTGCTTGAGCTACCACGTTAAAAAGCGTGCGTACCGTATAAATCGCCGTCTGGGTACGTCCACGCGTTGCTTCTGGTTCTCGTTGAGCGTATTCAACCACTACGGCGTCTGCCGCTACATCAGCAAACAAAAATCCTAACGTAGCGAGCATCATAAGCACAATGTACTTGGCTCCACTGCTAGGCGCTTGTTTGTTAAGTGATTGTATCATTTCCAGAGAATAATCCGTTGGCTTTATTTTTCTCATTGCTGGGTCGGGAAAGTAGGGCTTTTCCAGCGGCGTCACTGCCATTACAAGTAGACACATCACTGTCACAGACCAGCCGAGCACCATATAAGGTCTTCGTCTGTATCCAAAGATTGGAACACAATCTGATAATACACCAATGAAAACTTTACAGCTCCAAGGAATCGAAATCAGCGCTCGGGCGGATGTCGTGGCTGTTCCCTCCATGTTTAAATAATAGGTCAAAAAAGGTGTGATAGTACTAGGCAAGACGCCGTAAACCAGTCCAACGGCTGCATATTGACAAATGAGTCCAACACTTTCCATCGATAAGAGCTTAGGCGCTGGTCCTCTACGTAATGCACCTTTAAGACATTTGTCGTCACTACTCGACAATATCTTTGTCTTAATCTCCTTCAACTTTTTAGGCATCGGCAGAGGCGAATGATCATCACCCTGAGCACCCTGTCGCAATGAACAGCGCTCGTCCATCTGCTCCAACTCCACATCATCGTCTTCTATTACCGTCCTAAGCGACGTGCGCTCCTCGTCTTCATTTACAGTCGTCAACGACGCATGCTCCTCGTCAACGTCTTCAGTCGCGTGCTTCTCGTTCAAAGGCATAGCCACTTTATAGGATATTAGTGTTGACCACAGAAATTTGGTAATACACTAACTTAGACACTGAGGTATTGAAGGTAACTTAGCCTAAGAAAAGCCGTTGAGCGCTCGGGCTCATAAAAGTAGCTAAGTTAGCGCAAAGTACATGACTTTGTAAGTTTGTAAAAGTGTTGCCATCGCTTTGCATAACATTCGAAAGAACTGGAATACTAAACATCATCTTCAAACCTACTCGAATAGCCGAATCCGTGATCTTTCATCATAAGGACTTGAAACAGACGGACCTCGCCATCCGTCGTACTGCTGCATGTCTCTGCCGCCTCTCACAGCGACAGACGCCTTCTCAGTCACAATACAAGTGCCCAGTACACTATGGCGGCCGCGTTTCCACAAAAGGCCAGGAAAAGTCTGTGCGCGCTAGTCGAATGTTGCTTTCAGCCGTCGAACTCGCCCGAGCCAACTATTGAAGACAAGTACATCGTGCAGGAACAGTTCAAGCGTCGATCGACCAACGCTGACGATGATTTGGTCAACGGAATTTTGTCGACTTACCAGAATCCACCACGCTGGATAAAAGACGACTTTATCGAAGCCTGTGTGCTTTGTAACGTCCAATTCGACCTGATCAAGCGCAAACACCATTGCAGGAGCTGCGGTCTAATCTTCTGTCGACACTGTGCCGCTAAGTTTGACCGTGTTGTCAAATTTGGCTTTTTTCGAACCTGTGCGACTCTGCAACATTTGCGCCAGCACAGCCGAAAGTGAGAATGTCTTCTATGAGAAGCGCCTACCGCTGCTGGAAGGTGGAGATCTGTTCAGCAAGTACGGCTTGCTCCGTAAGAGATATGTGTATCTCAAGTTTGTGCGAGCTACGAATATTTTTCAGTACCAAAACATTAACCCCGAGACGAGAAAATACGAGGGCGACATTAAGGCTATTGCACTTGAGGAAATCACAGACGTCCGTGAAGTGGCTCTAGGACAGGATAATGCTGGTGTAGGGATCATCATATCAGTTGGCCAGCAAAAGCACAGGTTTGACGCAACGACAGTACAGAAGAAACAAGAGTGGATAAAGGCAATTGTCGCTGCTCGAGAGGCTCGTGATAAAATGCTAGAAGTTGAGCGCGAGAAGCGTGTGAAACAGGTCGAGAAAGAGAATGTTGAGATTCGCAAGATGTCTGAGAATCTGCAAATGATGGAGAAGCGCCGCGCTATTTTCCACGAAGACCGAATGCGTCGCAGTGGCGAGAGACGCGAGGAGCTACGCATCAAATACAACATTGCAATGGCAGCGTCTTAGTCAATTACGCCATGTGCCCTTCTCGTTCCTTTTATTCTTGTGTTAACTTTATATCATGCTAGAACGAAATAACACCACTTGCTGCTGTTTTTTGCTTTAAAATTGAGCACATTGAGATGAAGCAAATACATCAACGAAATATGCGATGCTTCCTTTCACTGTATCAAGTTTTAAGTCTGGAGCATTTTTATTGCTTGCTCTTGGCGTTTGACTCACGAATTGTAGCCTCTAGATCATCCCATTTTTCTTTGCTGACCGAGCCAAACATATTAAACTCACCAGCATTCGAGACCGTCTCGCCACCATCAAAGCGGATGATCTCACCATTAAGCCAACTGGCGTAGTCGCTTGTCATATACGACGCCAAGTTGGCCAGCTCGTCCACCTCACCAAACCGTTTAAGTGGGTTGTTTTTGAAGCATCAGTTCTTCAAAAGCTCCTGACGGATCAAGACGATCGAAAGCACCCTTGGTTTTGATCGGCCCGGGGCAAATACCCACAAAACGAATGCCGTACTTGCCCCATTCTACTGCCAGCGACTTGATCATGGCCTTTACACATATCAAATTAGCAGATCCACCACGCAAAAATGTGTCACAAAACGTACGCTGACACCAGCTTTAGCGGCAGCAGAGGGTACAACGTAACCAGATCCTGTCTCGGCATACGTCGTAGTGATATTAAGAAACACACCGCCCTTCTCGTGCTGGATCATGCGCTTGCCCGCATCCAGCGTCACATTAGCCGTTCCCTTTAGCACAATGTCCACGATCGTACCAAATCCCTTAGAATTTAGCCGCTCAAAGGGCGAGATAAAATTGCCGGCTGCATTGTTCACCACAATCGTAGGCACACCCTCTCGCTCATCCAGCTCATCCAGTGCGTTCTTCACCTGCTCAGCGTCGCGTACGTCACCTGTGAGTGGAATCACCTTGTTTCTTGTAACCTTCTCAATCTGCTGAGCGGCCAATTCGACAACCCCACGCTTACGACTCATAATGGCGACTGTGGCGCCAAGATCGGACAATTTGGTAGCGATTCCTTTGCCCAATCCCGTGCCACCACCCGTGACCAGTGCCACTTTACCCTTGAAGGTCCCAGGTGGCAACATCGTGCTGAGAACGGGCGATGTGCGGGGATTTGCTGTGCTCATGGCGCACGAAGGAGAGGGACGCCATAAGAAGAACGAGGGTGTACGCTTCTTCCACATGTCTGACACACTGTTGTTGAAGTGTTGAAGTAAATCTCGTATCAGCTTATACCGGTTCGACGATAGTATTTTCGATGTTTACCGGTATTTCGACATAATGATCAGACAAATGCGAGGACTGCGTCTTGTGGCTTTACCCTTTCGCCATTCGCCACTGTCCCGTCGTCTGAGTCCGTTGCAACTCGTCACTGCGCAAAATGCTCTTCCATCTCAATGTTCTTTATTGGTGCGTGATAATCGACAATTTTCCAGCTCGAAAGATGCCACACCTTCAACATTAGAGCTAAAAATTACAGATGGACACTTGACAGGTGCGTCTGAAAGGCTTGATATGTGATCGGTAGACTTAATTTTTGATTGATGCAGATGTTGTAGATGCTGCGGCTGTTGTAACTGGTGATAGTACGGGACATGAACCCTGGGCCATTGTGCAGGGTGTGCAAGCGGTTCTAGAAATGGTGCATGCGTCCACCGGTCTGCCTTGGTGGGCGACGCTGATGGTAAAGTGGAAGAAACTAGGATTAAAAAAGGGATTTATATTCACCTGTTGTATTCCAGCTATCTGGTGTTACACTTCGCGCCGCCATCTTTCCGCTGTACGTGTTCCAGATCCAGGCAACACAGAGGTAGAGTGTGTTTAATGGCTGTGTTAGCCATATGTGGGCGCTGATACTTTACTTCTTTGTTGCTTGTAGGTTGATACAAGCAGGCTCAGACTTCAGGAAACTGCACTCAGCGTACACGTACGCGCGCACATTCACGGTAAGAATGAAGATCGACCGAAGCTTGAACTGCCTTATCTTTAACTTAATGTTTAGCCTGGATCAGATGTTAAGGGACATCTTGATGCCATCATGCTTGGAAGACAAGGTATTCGTGCAGTCATGAAAAAGCACAACACGCGTCCCATCCAAACAGTCATTGGTGCGTTTGCATATATCCCCATTTTCGTTGTTGTAGCGTACAGCGCTCGGGATATGGTGCGTTCGGGAAACTTCGCTGGTTTTGACACTGGCGGCTTTTTACTTTGGAAGAATCTCATCGAAACAGATAGTACCTACGTGCTTCCGTCTCTCGCGGCCTTGTCTACCTATGGCAATCTGGAATTGACTGCACGAATGAAAAGTGGTTTATGGACGGAATTGCTACGAGCAGGGCAATATGTCACGATTTTAGCTGTCCCATTTATGGTTAATCTACCGCAGGGCGTATTCTTTTACTGGTTGGGATCTTCGTGGTCGTCTATGGCGCAAACTATTGCTATGAACAACAACAATTTCCGTCGGTACATCGGACTTAAGCCCCGAATTACGCAAGCTCACCCTTCAGCCGAAGAAGTAGCCAAAATGTTGGGTAAATTCCCACGAAATGCTGCTACTAGTACAAAGATGGATAAGAAATAAAGCTAAGGGGGGTGTCTGCTTGCGATTTCTTGTTCGATTCTAAATCACAAATTAGTTGTCCAGGTGACCAGATAGACACCACTGACAGGCATATCGAAACCATGTCTAACTGTTTGTGTCCTGCAGTCGCCATCAACACGGAGTGTAATCTAAAAATCTGAGACATTTGGCGTAATAAACTTTAACTTACAGTCGCCATCAACACGGAGTGTAATCTAAAAATCTGAGACATTTGGCGTAATAAACTTAAGGTAACGTTACCGGTATTATTAAATGTACTAGCATATGGTATCAGAAAGAAAATATCATGCGAAATGGAACCTCCAACCTCGAATGGGTCATTCCTTATTTTGCCGTAACCATCCCTCTTCTCTTTGTCCTAGTGATCATGCGTACTTCGCGCCATGATACCCCAAACACTGCGCTTCTCCAGCGTGCCGCGCATCTGGTTATCCTACAGCACGGACTTTTGGGAAGCACGCACGACTTTGCTCGCTTCAGTGAGATCTTCCGCTCCTATTTCCAGTCAGATGATTGCATCTATCTCCATGCAGCGACAAGCAATGCCTCTAGCTTCTTCAAGACGTACGATGGCGTAGATTGTGGTGGAGAACGTCTTGCCGATGAAATTCAGCAATTGACCATGCAGATGCCCAATTTGAACAAGTTTTCCATGATTGGACATTCCCTCGGAGGTCTGTATAATCGCTATTGCATTGGGCTGTTACTGAGTCGTGGATTCTTTGACAAGATTGAGCCGGTGGTACGTCAACCCTCTGTCGATTGATTAATTAATTAGCTTAAACCTGACAGTTTCACTGACTTTTCTCTATGTCCAGAATTTCATGACGTTGGCGACGCCACATCTCGGAATACGCCGTCCTCGTCGTGGCGCTTCAAATGTTATGTTTAACGCGTTGATGCCAAAATGTTTTGGTCGAACAGGAGCCCAATTGGCGCTGAAGGATGTGGCGACGGACGCGACGCTGGCACTGAGTCACGCTTCAAGCGCGTATTTGGACAAGAAGTATTATCCATGTAAAGTTAGCTGTCAAAACTCTTTTAAGATGTACCCAATGCTGACTCTGATATATCTGTGCAGCGTTATCAGATGCAAATGGTTCGCTTCTTGTCAGTCTTCCGACTACAGGAAAGCAGCACGACGACACTCAAGAAGTATTCGAGTTGTTTGATTGCGTCCTCAGTGGTCGAAAGTTGCAAGTATATGAGAATCGAGAAGAGAACAAAATCAAGTTGGAGATTGATATGTCCTGCACCGATGTCAAACTCTTGCTCCCTAGTGGAAAAAGCGCAAACAACAACGCTACATTCTACTCCAGCTTTATCGAAAGAGTGCAAAATGAGGATATCGAGATGTCGAACGAGTCAGGCAACTTCGACATTCAGATCCGTTGGACTGCAAGTGCGAAAGATGAAGAAATGGACACTTATCTTTGTGTGATCCGAATTCTTGAAGAAGACATTCACCGCGACTGGAAATGGCTCGTAGCGATCAGCAACGCCAGCTTTGGCGTGCGCTGCCAAACCTCGAATAACAGTACAAGAACGTCGTCGCCACAAGCGTCTACGAAACCACTTCTTAGCTGTTTGACGCGAGGGCAATTCATGCAGGCGCTACAAATGTTTAAAGTGCGCACACTGTACTCGAACATTTTCTTCGACATGCAAGTGCCATACACGTGCGCGGCGGTCCGCGCGTTCAACCCGTATCGCTTGAGTACCGAAGAGTTTTTAATGTCTCCTGTCTACACCCACATCGCCTTCGACTCTCTCAAAAGCGCATGGAAGCTGCGGGATACAATTCCTCCGACGGTCAAGCATCTTGCCTTAAAGTACATGACGCCTGACCGAGCAGCTCAAGCTTCACCATCAAATCCAGAAGAACTGCCACAAATGGAGCATGAAGTTGAAGACAGTGAGATCATTAGTACCATTAGCACTCGAAGTAGCCAAAGTAATCGTCGCCGCAATGCCTCCGAGCCTAGCGTGAAGGCTGCGTCAGCTGCTAAGGACAGCGGTCGACGCCGTCGTATCTTTGATAGCCGTCGTCGTGGAAAAAGTGTGGGCAGTGCGCCTTCGAAGCATTCCAACGTTAGTCGTCCGGAACCATTTGTCGAAGGCGACGTCATCTTGGATCAGCTTCCGTATGCCTTTACAGCTGATGTTGAACAAGATGAGCTGCGTGGTATGCTGCTCTCTGTGCAAAGTGTCGGCTGGCGACGTGTTGATGTCCTCTTTGGTGGCATTCTGTCTCATGAGCACATTATTGCCAAGCGAGCAAAGTTACACAAGCCGCTTGAGTCCGGCATTGACGTTGTGCATCATGTCATTGATACATTTGTGTTGTAAGTTTCTTTTGTTAGTAAAATAAAGAATTTGTTACCTGTCTTGTGTAAAATACTTCAGTAGTCGCTATTACTTCTTTCCTTTCTTAAGCCCTCCTTGTTTCTTCTTGCCTACTTTCTTCTTGGATCCAGGTTTCTTGCGTCTTGCTGCCTTTCTAGCTATGTGAGCGAGATATGCAAGCTGAATAACCCTTGCCGCCTTGTTGTTTACCTTCATCTCCTCCTCCCGTAAGGTCTCGAGTGCCAACAACCTTTGACGTTCTTGTTCCTTTTCTTGAATTAATGTCATTTCTTCTAGCCATTTCTGCTTCAAAACCTCAAGTCTCTGCGCATTGGCAGCCTTGCGCTCCTGTACATCGCCTAATTGTGTTTGCTTGGCTTGTGTATCCTGCTCGTACTTTCTGTTCCATTCGACGAGCTCAGTCTCGAGTTGTTTGTGACGTTCGATAAGAAAACGGACGGTCTCGTCGTGAACTTTGTTCTCGGTTGAGCACTTTTCTTGCAAGGTTTTGATACGATCTCGCTGTTCATCCATAAGCTGCAAGTACATCCGCGCCGCGCTACTTTGCTTTGCCTTGGCTTCGTTCCGCGCAAATTGAAGATCAATCTTTGCCTTGGCCTTCGCAGCCACTATCTGTTCCTTCAGACGTAGAATCGCTGTCTTGTGTTCGACAACTTCCTTTTCGTGTTCCATTTTTTCATGTGCAAGCTCTTCCTCGAGTTTTTTCACTTCATCGACTACTTCTCGTTCCGTTTTGAGAATGTCATGAGTCTTTTCATGAGTGCTCGTGCCTTCTGCTACATAAGTCAGCAACGTTTTAAATGTTCCGTGCTGTTTGATCTCTGCCAACGTCTGTCCAAGGAGCTCCAAGAGACCTTCACGTTCCTGACGACTCTCGGGTAAATTCGAGTTTTCCTTAAGGTTACGACGACATAGCGTCTTGGTAGATGGGCGAGCTAGCCGACTCATTTCTTGAGTCTCATGCTGATTCCCCTTAAGTTTCGACTTCGTTGCAAGCCCCTTGAGCACCGCTCGCTGAGAGAGTGAGCTTTTCGCTGAGCTCGCGCTTATTCTGAATGATACAAGTGGGTTTTTCGCCCACAAGTTGCTGCAAAGTATCGGGTGCAAGACTACCAAGTAAGCTCAACTTGTCTATAGACTCCTCTAATAGGCCACAGATGCGGAGGCTTTCGATGGGCGTCAGTTTGCAAGTCATGCCACTAACTAACGACGTTTAACAATTCACGTTTTGGGTTGCGTCGTGTCAACCGTCCCATCGAGTGTAACGTCCGATTTCCAGAGAGCTGCAAAGTTCTTGCCCTTGTTGATGAAAATCCAGTGCTGTAACTTGCAGATAATGTACTTGTATGAATACATACTGTGGTGGGGGTCGTCTATTTCGCGAGCGGACACAGCAAATAGAGTTGGACATTCACAAGCGCTGCTGGATAGACAGACACAAACTTTTCAAATGAAATGACGTCAACTTACGCTTGCAGCCCAGCTGACGACAGCATGGCTACATATGGACAGCGTTTTCTTCGAGACTTTCCGCAACCCATTCTATAATTTGTAATCAAGTAAGCGCACGACTTGAACTTAAATTTTATAAAAACATGTTGAAGGAACAAGACCCGATGATTGAACTGTTGCAGGAATGGATCAGGTCGTCTGTATGTGACTCAAGTGAGCTGCGCGTGGCGGTGCTCCAAGTGTTTCGCTTCATGAGCGACCTCATTGTAGAGCATGTGGACAGCCCAGAGTGCAGTCGACTGCGCCAGTTCCTGCCCAAGCTCCCAACTCTCTTTTTACCGCTCGACTTGACGCGCGCCGCTCTCGAGTACGACGCTACTACGCACTTTCTCGCCCGCAAACGTGTCCCACCGACGTTTAAAGAAATTCGTCACATTCTCAACCTCGCGACTTCAACCGCAATTGCTGGGACTCTGAAGCTTGTGACACTGGATGCGGACGACACTATCTATGAAGATGGCGGCAGCATCAACAAAAGCTCGAAAATCGTACAGATTGTCGTCGAGTTAATACGACGAGGAATTGTTGTGTCCCTCGTGACAGCTGCAGGATACCCTGGTAATCCTGGCCGCTACGAGCAGCGTCTTCGCGGTATCTTGGACGCTTTAGCTGATTTGACAAGCGATGAACGAGCGAGATTTCTAGTCATGGGAGGCGAGTGCAATTATCTTTTTGAAACGTACACGTACAAGATGTCGGGAATTGGGGGGGCGCAAAATGGAAAGAAGGGCGCGGAGAATGTTGGCTTGATGAGGAAGTGACAGCGCTGCTCGATGCCGCAGAAAGGGTGCTGCAAGACACTGTACAATCTCTTCACTTATCGGTAAAGATTCTTCGAAAAGAGCGAGCGATTGGAATCATTAATACTTCGAATAAGCGGATTCTTTACGAGAATCTTGAAGAAATCAGCCTTACACTCCAGCACGAGTTGCGTCACTTTCAGGTGCCATTCTGCGCCTTTAATGGTGGTAACGACGTGTGGGTGGACATTGGGCATAAAGCATTGGGAATTCAAGCTTTACAGAAGTATGTGGTTCGGTTTCTGCCCAAGGAACTTCGAGACAATGAAAAGCTGCGTGATCTTCAGGGCCACGAGTGTCTTCACGTGGGTGATCGGTTCACTATAACAGGAAATGACACTCGCTCGCGGGACGCTGCTACGACGTTTTGGGTCTCGAATCCCAAGGAGACAGAGTATATCATGTCAATACTATTGCAGGCAATTGATTTTGAACACAAGCAAAAGAAAGAGCGAAGGGAAGAAAGAGAAAAGGAAACGAAAAAGTGCAAGGTCGACACAGCAGCGGAAACAAATGCCGCCGATACAACAGACCCCAGTGACGACGAAAACGACAACTGCTTAGAAACGTGGGCACGGCCATTTTGAACAATGACGAGCACCGTTCACGGAGTACAATCGTTAGGCAAGCGATAGTGTACAATAGGCTTCAAGTTCTTGTAGGTGCCTCGTTCAGTGCAGTCGTCATCGTGATTACGGATTGTGGCAACATACAAATGTGTCAAATCATCCAGCAGGATGATGTGCACGTAATCAGTAGCGTGGAGTTTAGGACTATTTCGACAATCAGTAGAAATCATAGTCATCCCTGGAATTGTCGCAGTTTTCAATAGGACACAATCAAGACGCAGGTATCTGTTACGGCGCGCTTTAGTTTTATATCTACATGTACTTTGAAATGGCGACTTTGTTCTATCAGTCTTCATTCTGACTTGCCGCTTTGAGCAAAGAAAAGGAGATCGGCTAGTTGCTCGTAGACATCTTGACCGCCCGCGCGATCATTTGGTTTGCTTGAAGTTACAACTTCAATATACTTCAAAATAATGAAGTACGTAAGTTTTAAGTTGAAGAAAGGTAATAGCAGAGGTTGCTTCACTTACATCGAATAACGAGCGCTTTGTATCTTCATAGTGGGACTCCAGCTCTACAGTGATGAAAGAAGAACTCAATATTTGCATGTCATGTAGAGTATAATAATGGTTAGCCACCTCGAACTTGTCGTGCTTCCCTCCTGAAAATTCTCACAAACTCCGCTGTCGTGACCCCAGAATGCGTCGGTCGCTTTAACATCTCTGGAATTTCCTGTGTTTTGGAACTCAATTCCGAACTTTCGACACGTAAAGCCGGACTTGTCAGTACGGTCGGCCGATTTCTTTTCCCTTGTGTTCGTATCTGGCCGTACAATTGACACTGTTTCGATAATGTGGGTTTGCGTGGCGTATATTCTTGCAAGTGGCCCTGCTGCTTTATCTGCATTTCACCCCGATCCAGAACGGTACGCAAAGCGTGCATCTCACGGGTGTCCATTGGTTGAGATAACGTCGGATCGCTGGTAACTAGTCTGCCTTCGTGAAGACAAGGTTGACATTGATTGTTTATTTTCGAAAATATTTTTGTTCGTTACACAGCAATGCACTCGCAATGCCGTTGAACATGGGAAGACGTTTGCCGTGCCCCAAATTTATCAAAAGATGGTGGTATAATTTTTGGAGCTTGTTAATTGTACAGCTTCAACACGTCCGCCATCCAACCTCGCATGGACTCAGGCAAGCTTTTGCACTCGACTTTTGGTGATAGCAGACCATGATTTCAAAATCTGACGACGAAGAGCGACCTGGGTCTCGAGCCGCCGTAGACAGATAGTACCAAATCACCCCATTTAAGTCAGACTCGTGGCTTACGTACCACTACATGAGCGCTTCCAGCATGTAAATCCGACACCGCCTCACAACCTCAGTAGAGCTAAGTGACTTTGACGACGATTTGTTTGAATACGTTGGGCTCACGGACCCATTCTACAACGCCTTGAGGTTAGAGATGTCGCCTTGACGGAAGTACTGCTCTATTGCACGATTCTTAACGAAGCAAAGCCTTGCTTCACACAGCAAAAGTGTCGCCGTAACTCGTCTTCAGCTTATCGCGGGACGACAACAGAAGCTCAGACAGAAGATTTTTTTCAAGGGTTTTTAGATGCCACGTTTGCGGCTGCGTCGTACGAACTTAAAGATAATGAATCAAATTGTGTCGGTGTTGGATCTAATTTGCCGTGATGGCCTGTTGCTCGGGAGCTCTTGTTATTAATCTAATACTGAGAAATATACCGCTGATGGTTCTGTTACGTCATGTGATGTGAATTTGCTGAAGCTATTGAGATTTTTGAGTTTGACTTGTTGAAAACAAATATCTGCTGGTCGTATCTGTCGCAGCGTTTACTGGGTATTTCGCGCATCAATGATTTTATTATATCGGCCAGCGCAAGGATAATCCTCAACGAAGAGCAAGCGCGAATTCGAGGCGTGATTCAGGGGGTATGACGTCGAGTTCTTCGAATGCTTTACAAGCCAGAATTTCAGGTGAGTAGCTTGAATTGAAATGGCTGCGCTTGAAGTGCTTTTTCGAGTGGCTAACAGGATTCGAAATCCTTGAAGTAATCTTAGGGTATCGAAAAAGCTGTGCCGAGTACTCACTTCAAGAAGGTACGCACTTGGAAATCCTCAAGCGTTCGAAAACAATTTTCAATTTGTTGCGACCCATGTTACTTGACAGAGAAATATATTGTTATGATGTGCTTCGCCAACTGCGATCAGGTCGAAAGACTGTGTTTGAGATATTGATTTCGCTTTCTGGCGTGTTGTCAGCTGATCTGCTTGATGTCGTGGTGCTCCTGACACAAGGCTCTATCTGTGATTATGACGAACTCATCATAGATTTTTTAAGCGTGTAATTATGATTGCATCCAAGGTCGCCGTAGATGCTGAAACTTGTGGATTTAAAATGTCGCTCACATCACTCGTGAATGCTGCGTCTGGCACGAGAAACAAGCTCAGCGCTTGTGCCCAAAAAGATGTGGAAGTCTTAAAAACAAGGTGATTAGTTTGTGTTGCACCCTGTACTAGAACGAGAAGCGCGTGTATTTGTTGGGTTTTGTCATTCGTTGTGTCCATGTCACTTTAGTGACTCCGATGTAAAAGTACTTAATAGTACTTAAGTAGTAATAGTAATACTAATACTAATAGTAAAGCAGAGTTACTTGCTATTACTATGCACTTCTACAGTTTATTCTGTATGCAGTGAAAGTATTAACCCCGTTACGGTCGGTGCCTGAATGGCCCCGGGGACTCAAGGTAAGGTGTGTTGCGCCCTGCGCTCCACCCGTGAGAATGTCAACTGACACCTCACCTTGCACGCCCTATTTTATATTAGTTAGACATGAATATAATATGCATATACAAATATCTAAATATATATGTTGAAGTTGAAGTTGCTTTTAACTTCATAACCGCCCTGCGGTAGACGCCCTGCGTCTGGGTGCTCTGCATCCCAATAACTTCATAACCGCCCTGCGATAGACGCCCTGCGTCTAGATGCTCTGCATCGTTATGTTCATATGTGTAACCGCCCTGCGGTTGACGCCCTGCGTCTAGATGCCCTGCATCTGGTTGCCCTGCAACCCATCATATATGGTAACCGCCCTGCGGTAGACGCCCTGCGTCTGGATGCCCTGCATCTGGTTGCCCTGCAACTTCATCATATATGGTAACCGCCCTGCGGTAGACGCCCTGCGTCTGGATGCCCTGCATCTGGTTGCCCTGCAACTTCATCATATATGGTAACCGCCCTGCGGTAGACGCCCTGCGTCTGGATGCATCTGGTTGCCCTGCAACTTCATCATATATGGTAACCGCCCTGCGGTAGACGCCCTGCGTCTGGATGCCCTGCATCTGGTTGCCCTGCAACTTCATCATATATGGTAACCGCCCTGCAGTAGACGCCCTGCGTCTGGATGTCCTGCATCTGGTTGCCCTGCAACTTCATCATATATGGTAACCGCCCTGCGGTAGACGCCCTGCGTCTGGATGCCTTGCATCTGGTTGCCCTGCAACTTCATCATATATGGTAACCGCCCTGCGGTAGACGCCCTGCGTCTGGATGCCTTGCATCTGGTTGCCCTGCAACCCATCATATATGGTAACCGCCCTGCGGTAGACGCCCTGCGTCTGATTGCCTTGCATCTGGTTGCCCTGCAATCCATCATATATGGTAACCGCCCTGCGGTAGACGCCCTGCGTCGCACCTCCATAACCGCCCTGCGGTAAACGCCCTGCGTCTTGGGTGGCTTTCTTTTAGGTTTGTAACCTTCCTGCAACTTGGTCGCTTATCCGGTATCCGGATATCTGACACTCCCCCTCGACCTGGTGTGCTTGACAGCTCTTAGTCCTACCCAGAGGACGGTGCCTGGGTTCCTGCCTCTGCCCGTCACTTGAACGCGCCCTGCATGTAAGTCTGTAGTTGCTCCTCCTTTAATTGCTTCAAGAAGATTGTCTTGAAACTGGTCGTCTGCCTTCGCCCTGCGTGGCACGACGCCTAACATCGGTCGAAAACGCGTGAACTTTACACGCTCTAGTGCCTTGGTTAATATATCTGCCACTGGATTGTTTGTCGGCACATGTTCCGTCCTAAGCCTTTCTTCTTGTATCGATGTCCTCACGTAATGATACTTGTTCTCAATGTGCTTGACATGATGATGTTTACCAGGCTTCTTCGTGAGATATATGGCTGCCATGTTGTCGCAATATATCTTCGGTGTTTGTGTCTTGACCTTTAACTCCTTGTATAACTTGTGTACCCACTGCAAGTCCCTTACACCTTCATGCATCGCATAGTATTCAGCTTCCATGGTGCTTAGTGCATTGATTCCTTGTTTGCGTGATCCATAGCTGATCACAGCTCCATTCATCATTGTTACGTAGCCGCTGATGCTTCTTCGATCATCTTTATCGTTAGCATAGTCTGCATCCGTGTAGACAGTTAATTCAACTGCTTCTACAGGTCCTTGTCGTATCACCATCAGCAATCCAAAGTTCTTGGTTCCTTGTAGGTATCTGAACACTCGTTTCGCTTGTGCATAATGTTCTGCCGTATGGTTGCTTAAATATTGCCCCAACCCTCTCACAGCATGCGCAATGTCCGGCCGTGAGCCCGATACCAAGTACTGCAGTGCTCCAACTGCCTCTCGGTATGGCTGTTCACGAGTATCTTCCTTATTAGTGACGGTGTACGTCGCCGCTTCAGGTGTTGGCGCTGGGTTACACGTTGACAGATGGAACCGCTTCAATATTTCCACAACATATGCTTCTTGACTGAAGAATATGGTCTTGGCATGTCGGTCTATCGTCACCTCGACACCCAATAGATACTTGACTGGTCCAAGCTCTACCAGTTCAAACACTTCCTTGAGTTGTGTCCTTACTTGATCACAATCAGCTTCATTTCCCATGAGCAATAGATCATCCACGTATACAGTGAGCAGCATATCAATCTCCCCCTCTTGGAATCGGGCGTACAGGCCCCAGTCGCACTCGACTCGAACAAAGTGTAGACGTCGTAGTCGATCATGTAGCTTGCAATTCCATACGTTAGGAGCTTGCTTTAGTCCATAGAGAGCCTTGACTAACTTGCACACATAGTCTTGTTTGTTGTCTTCAAAGCCGCTCGGCTGTTCCATGAGAACTTCTTCCTGTAAGTCTCCATGTAAGAAGGCTGTCTTCACATCATATTGTAGTACCACCCATCTTTGCTGTAGCGCAAAGTATAGTGCCGCTCGAATAGTGTCAAATCTGATCACTGGTGCATATGTCTCGTAATAATTTATGCCGTAGACTTGCTTGAATCCATGCACCACTAGCCTTGCTTTAAACCGTTTCACGTAACCCTGCTCGTCCTTCTTAAGTGCATACACCCATCGATTCGTGATAACATTGTGGTCCTTGCACTTCGTCCTTCGCGGTACTAATATCCACACATCATGTTTCTTCAATGATGCCATCTCTTCATGCATAGCAGCTAGCCAGTAGTCTGCGTACTGCTCATCAGCAATAGCCTGCTTGTAGGTCTGTGGTACCTTGATCTCATCTGCAAGAAGCTTGTCTTTTGGCTGTGTCACGTAGCCCTCATATGCGCCCTGCGCTAGCTTCTGCTTCCTTGCCTTCTTGGATATCACATGATACACTTGCACATAGTCCTTGTACTTCGAATTAGGCCTCCTTTTTCTTGTAGGTCGTATGTCTTGTACATGTTTCGTTGTGGAGTCCAACTCCCCCTGACCTTCGATGTACACTTCAACCGGTTCTAGGTTGGTATCCTGTCTTGTTGCCACTGGATTATCTTCGGCAAACTCAAGACTTCTCATGTCTTTCCGCATTTTTACGAACGAGGTTCCGATGGCAGCTGTCTAGCTTCATCACCATAGGCATTGTCAAGAAGTATCTCCATGTACTTCGACTGTATTGTATAGTCTTCTTTGAATCGTATGTTGTCTTGTCTTGTTGTTCCAACAGCACCCGTTCTGATATCCATGAACCTGTACCCTTTTGTACTTGATGAATATCCCAGCAGGATCCCTGTCCTTGTCCTGGTTCTCAGCATCTCTTTTTCGTCTTCCATCCGGTATATAGACGAACACCACGCAGCCCCATGTCCTTCGATGTGATACATCTGGGCGTTCTTCATACAATAGCTCATGTGGTGTGTGATCTCCAATTGTCCTCGATACTGTGACATTCCATGTATCCACTACATGTAGTAGGCACTCATCCCATAGAGTATAGGGAAGTTGTGTCGTCTCGAGTAGGGTCCTTATTGTTATAACGATGACACCATTCCATCGCTCTGCCACACCATTTTCTTGTGGGCTGTATCCGTTTGTGGTCTGTGTCTTGATCCCTCTTTGACAGCAATACTCTTGTAGATCCAAATTAATCAGCTCTGTTCTTTGATCAGCAAACAGTTCTTGTACAACTCTTCTCTTGTGTTTGAACTCTGTGTTCAACCTTGTAACTAGCTTCTTGATGTTGTTTACTGCACTTGACTTCTTGTCGAGTAGGAACGTCCACTTGTAACGTGAGTATTCATCCACAATAAGCAGGAAATATCTGCTTCCACATATGACACTCTTCTCTTCAATTGTATCCACATCCATGTGTAGCCGTTGTAGTGGTCTTTCGGCTTTCTTAGTTTTGGATGGATAATGCATTTGTCTTGTTTTCGACACTTCACACCCATAGTGGTTCAACTCCTTATCGATCTTAATGCCCTGCACCAAGTTATCTCTTTCCATCTTACGAAGTAGCTCCATCCCCACATGGTTGTAACGACGATGCCACGTCTCCATGTTAGCCTCTGCCTTCCTTGCTTTCTTGCTTGCACTCTTAGTTTCTTCAATGGTTGCCGTAACGCCATACGTTCCCATTGGTATACAGGCAGGATGAGGGGAGAACATGCGGTAGATACCCGCCATCTTCATGAATCTTATCTTGAATGCCACGGAGTCCCTGCTCCGTTCTCTCTTCAAGCAGCATACCCTCTGGTTGCGCGAGATTAGCATTCGAAAGCCTCGCTCTTGCATTAGGTCCAGCGATATCAAGTTGACTCGTGCCCCTGGCACATACCATACGTTCTGCAAAATGCATCGTTTCCATGTGTTGCCATCTTGCATCATGATCACCACGCTTCCTTTCTGTTTTACGGTGACATGCGAACCGTTCATCATCACTAGCTGTCTTCCTTCGACCTCTTGAAGGTGCGTAAAATAATCACGTACGCCACATAGATGTACGTGGCTTCCACAGTCTAGCTTCCACTCGATGATGTCTTTTGGTGTTTCTTCCACATCGGTCGTAACCATGAGTACAAAGTCTTGTTGTCTTCCATGGTTTGACTGGCTGTTACCTCGTCCTTCTTGTCTTGGACGACTATTGGCGCGTGGTTCATATCTTGAATGGTTGTTGCCACGACCTTCATTTCTTTGTCGACCATTACCACGACCACCCCTGTGGTTAATGCCACGGCTTCGACTTATAGTTCTGCTTCTAAAACGTGAGCGCCCTCTTTGTCCTTGTGCTTCAACACGTCTTCCATTAGTGCAGTCGCGTGCCCAGTGTCCGCGTTCATTGCATACGCAGCAGTAGCTTCGCCTTATCGCTTCATTTATACTTGTACTTCTCATGCTTGGTCCATGCCCTGCGTGCCTCGACGTTGTTTACTTGTAATGCGACCCCGCGCGCTCCATCACGTCGTTGACTAGTGTAGTCATGCATCCTTTCCGCTTGAAATAGTCGATTTCTAACTTGAGCCTGCGTCAATTCTGCGCCAGGATTCAGCGCCTTCATTCTTGAGTATTCGTTACCCAATTCAGGATACACACTCGCTGCTCTTGTAAGTAGCATTTCACCAAACTTCTCATCCGATATCGGGCCACCAGCTTTCTCTACCTCCACTGCGAGCTTCACCATGTCGTTTATGTAATCTTCCATACGTTGGTTGTTCCGTACTCAGCATCTCTTGCAAAACGTCAAGCTTGTTTCGCGGCGGTATTCCATCCACTTCAGCTAATATTGCATTATATAGCAAGTGCGCCTGTCCTGTCTCGATCGCATTGTTCAGCCTTAATGCGAGATTTGCGCTTAGTGAGTCCACGAGAAACAAATGCGCCTTCTTGTTGCGTATGTCCCAGCATCGCTCAGCATTATTGTTTCGCATGTCTTCAAACCTCTCTCTGCCTTCGACAAGCGCTAACATCCCTTGCGCGGCAAACTTCGCCCTTATCTTGAGTTTCCAAATCGCGCAATCATCGGCTCCCGTCAACTCCGGTACGCGAATATCACGGCTTGTATCCTTGATGACCATTTGTTCGTCCTCTTCAGTCGGGTGGTGAGTAGCTTGATACTTGGCGTAGGCTGTAGATACGTTCGTCCTCGTCTTGCGACCACTTTCCTCTTGTTTTCGAAAAGCGACTATGTCAAATGGGGTGGATCCAGTTATGTTTCCTTTTCTTCTTTTTCTTCTCCAGGTTGTTCTCTGGGTTCGGGTCTGATCCGCGGTTCTGACCAATCAGCATCACTGGTTATTGGGCTCATAACCTGTTGGGTTTTGTCACTCGTTGTGTCCATGTCACTTTAGTGACTTCAATGCGTAAGTACTTAATAGTACTTTAGTAGTAATAGTAATAGTACTACTAATAGTAAAGCAGAGTTACTTGCTATTACTATGCACTTCTACAGTTTATTCTGTATGAAAGTGAAAGTATTAACCCCGTTACGGTCGGTGCCTGAATGGCTCCGGGGACTCAAGGTGAGGTGGGTAGCGCCCTGCGCTTCACCTGTGAGAATGTCAACTGACACCTCACCTTGCACGCCCTACTTTATATTAGTTAGACATGAATATAATATGCATATACAAATATCTAAATATATATGTTGAAGTTGAAGTTGCCTTTAACTTCATAACCGCCCTGCGGTAGACGCCCTGCGTCTGGGTGCTCTGCATCCCAATAACTTCATAACCGCCCTGCGATAGACGCCCTGCGTCTAGATGCTCTGCATCGTTATGTTCATATGTGTAACCGCCCTGCGGTTGACGCCCTACGTCTAGATGCCCTGCATCTGGTTGCCCTGCAACCCATCATATATGGTAACCGCCCTGCGGTAGACGCCCTGCGTCTGGATGCCCTGCATCTGGTTGCCCTGCAACTTCATCATATATGGTAACCGCCCTGCGGTAGACGCCCTGCGTCTGGATGCCCTGCATCTGGAATAACTTATAATCCTATATTCATATTTCAGATCGCAAGACTGAAAATGAACTGTGATATTTCAACTTAAATATCACTTTTGTAATGGTGCCCCATTACATCTTTAGTCTCCAACAGGAGGGTTAACACCGAAATTTGCTTTCACTTGTGGTGGTACTCTATATTTCATATCAGAAGCCTTAATACCTCCATAGTTTCCATTTATCTGTTGTGTTGGTGGTGTCCTGTATTCCATGACAGATCACCAAAATTTCCTTTCATTTTTTGAAAAGAGTGGGGTTTTCTCAGGCGTACTCTCCAAAGATGACATTCGCATCCGAGAACCGAGCCTCATTAAGTTGTTGAAGCCGTATTCCTCATGTTGTTGTCGTGAGACCTCGATCTTATCCATTCGTAAAGCTAATCAATGAACCAATTCAAAAATATGCGCTCCTTCAGCACCCATACCTGTCTTTTTTCAACTCCTTGACTTTTATCCTCGATGACATTATGATCTTTTGGGCTCATAACCTGTTCGATAGTCCCCTTTTCCATAATCGCGGTAGTGTAGAAACTATACGTCGAACTGTATTGATATATCGATATATGAGTCGATGAAACTTGCAATTTGTTTATTTACACTTTAATTTCTAAAAAGTAAGTCGGACACAAGCTACCAGGTCGATAATGCCGTAGAAATAAAAAAGAGGGACATTTTAATAGAAAATGTACTAAGAAGTGATTATCTAGCTACCTAGCTACTACAGTATGCATGAGGAACTTCCATCTTACTCCAAAAAAAAGTTCTGACACTAGTCCTATTCTTATAGTGGCGTAGTCGCAAATTGAACTAAATTCGTATCACCCACTATTCACCAAAATATTTAAAAATTTCACCGCATAACAAAAGCCCTCTACGAAAATTAATGACTAATACACGTTAACATTAAATGTTATAAAAATGTTGTCATTCCCCAAAAATATTGTCGTCATGCTGAAGACTTGTAGAATTTTAATATGAAGTGGCGATATTGGCGTCAATCATTGACAAAGAGTCTGCAAGTGATGACAAGAGACAGATGATAGCTCCAGTGTCTTCTCAACAAAGTCAATATATTCTGATGGTCGTCTACTCCAAGCTACTTGTGAGTGCATACGCTTCGATTCGAACATTGCGAGCGACTAATTATACGATACCAGTCGAGTTATGATACCTCGAGTCGCAAATGCTTCGTAAAATGGGACTTCGCTGCTAGATAAAATTCCAAAGAAGCTGCAAGAAGAGCATGGACCGTTGACGTTGCACTCGATCGAAGACCCTCGACTCACCAGGCTTTAACTCGAAGGAATACGCAATTACGCATACGACACTTGACCAGATACTATTCATAGATGCTGATAATGTGGTCGTGAATGATCCGAGCTATCTTTTCAACTCACGAGGGTTTCTGGATACAGGTGTCATCTTCTGGCCCGCCTTTTGTTGGTTTGTGCTGTAGAGCAGCAAACCATCGTGCAATCGATAACAATGCACGCAAGATCGAAGAAACTCTGGTAGTTCGTCGCGCTTCTTATCTGATTGATCACTTAAATAATCAATCAACAGATGCGTTTCCTCGTGTGCTTTGTACGCTCGTCGTATCTGTCGTACATGGGACGACGACAGAGCATTGCAACAAATTGCGTTTGCACTGATGCCTTCGGTTACGGACGGTTTCGTTCCGTAATCAGGCCTTCGTGATGGCGCATCCGATATCACGTTCAACTTTCCCGCTATTTATTCAACCGTGAAGTTTTATACGGCGAAGAATAGACAGCCATCGCGCCATTCGTTGGGAAATATATGGTGAATTTACGGCCGCGCGTAACGACGTATGGTCCGTATTAACCACAAACGGTCTATCTCCTAAGAGATAGATCCGAAACTTAGCCAAGTGCATATTTCATGGCAAGGCGTTCCTTGTCATGCACTGGATAGTTGCGCTCTGC